>CM021779.1:6813272-6857179 GCA_011076525.1 Nettapus auritus | reverse complement strand
TTTCTTTCTTTCTTTCTTTCTTTCTTTCTTTCTTTCTTTCTTTCTTTCTCCCTCACATTGCCTTTATTCCCCCACTTTCCCTCATTTTCTCTCCCATTTTGCACACAAACCTCCAGCACTGATCTCTCCGTCTCTCCCCCTCCTCCCAGAGTGCTCCCTTTGCCAAAAGAGCGGAAATTTTGTGGACGTGAGGATCTGAGGGGAAGACCCTTGGAGCCCCCACATCCACTGCCCAGCTCTGCCATGAGCCATGCTGTGCCCCCAGCACCCCGCCGGCCCCAGCCCCGGGGGGCTCCCAGCACGATGTCCTCCTTCTGCTGGCACTGAAGCAGAAAACCAAGCTGCCAGCAGTGGGGCGGGCACGCACGACCCCTGCTCCCCCCCCCCCCAAAATATGGCAGCCCCAGGTCTGTGGGGGGACCCAGGCAGCCGACAAAAAGTGCAAACCCTGGGTGTTGCCGAAAGGTGATGCTCAGATGTGTCCTGCTTCTCCTCCGGCACAATCCCCCTGTGCTGCCCCCAAGAACAGCGAGAAGTTGGTCTGCCAGCCGCCCCCAGGCATCCCCTGGCTGGAGGGGGGCACCGCCAGCCGCCCTCTGCCCTTTCTTCCCACTCCTGGACATGCACACGTGCACGCAGACCCCTTCTCTACACTCGTAACGCAGCCCTCCATCGTGCCACACACACACCAACCACCCCATAATGTGCCCCCTCTGCAACACCCACCCTGGTGGCCCCATCTCCTCTGCCATGGGTTCAATACAGGGGATCAGGGCTCGGCACCCACTGGACTCTCACTGTCACCTGGGCACATGGCGACCTTGCTTTCTTCTCCCTTCCCCTCTCCTCCTGCCATCCCCACTCCCTTCTTCACCGTGCCCAGGGGCACAAAAGGGGCCCTGCTCCAGGTGGGTCCCCGTCAACTGGGACAGGGTCCCCGTGGGGCTGGGGGGCGAGCTGGAGGCTTGGAAGGAGAACAGAGTCCCTGTGGGCTGGGGAGGCAGCTGGAGTTAGTGTCTTCACGTTTTTTCTTTAAATGCTTCTCATGCTTTTTTATTTTTTATTTTTTTAAATTCTGGAGCAGGACAAAAAGCAGTGTGGCAGACAGGTTTCCCACCTCCCTCTTCCAGCTGGAGGCGGGGAGGGCTCCTCACCTGGCCGAGCTGGTGGCGGGGTTGAGCCCCGGGGATGCTCTGCAGGGCAGAAACCCCCCCGAGGAGCCCCCCAGCGAGCCTCCGGTGCCCCCCAGCCTTGCTTCAGGTGAGTCCCAAAGCCCCTGTGTGGATGGATTTAACCCTTGCCATGCCTGGGCGGTGACAAAGCCCCCTGGTTGCCGGCACGGGGGTGGCTGTGTGGCCACAGATGATGTTCTGGGCAGCCTCCCACATGGGCTCGTGCAGATTTGGGTCGGGAACAGAGGCCAGGCTGATGCAGGCACGCTTATTATGGAAAGACGAAGTGTCTGCATGGATAAATACAAATGCGAAGGCGTTGCATGCAGACACGCTTGCCACCACCTCAAACCACGCAGGTGCACCCCCTGGCTCTGCTCACACTGCTCTGGGTGCAGAGAGAGCTTGGCTGATGTGGGGGCTTGCTCCTCCTTGCCCCAGCATCCCAAATACCCGGTGGCAGCCCCAGAGGCTTTGTTCACTCCTCAGAACCCCAACCTGATCCTGCGCTCGAGTGCTGGCAGGGATGAGACCCGGCGGGGCAGGTGCAGGTCCTGGGCTTGTGGAGGCTTTGTGCAACTTCTGGGGGCTCAAGCGGGGGCTGTGACGGAGCTGGCGGCAGCCCCTGGCCCTGGATCTTAATTTCCTTGGGCTGGTGCATGAGAGAGGAGATGAGCAGGGTGCAGGAGGCTGCATCTCAGAGCTCTCTGGTCACCCAGTGCAGAATCTTCCTTTGTTCCCCCCCCTCACCCCCACCTCGAACCCTTTGGAAAGCAGACAAGCTGCCAACCCCGGTCCTGTGGTGGCCCTGGGACAATTTATTTATTTATTTTTTCCCACAAGGGGTAAACACAATAATTTCAAAGGAGCGATGGCTTCCCAGCGGAGAAGCCAGGAGGGACCTGCCGCGAGGTCCTGGCGCACCGTGTCGCTGATGCTGATTCGATCTGACACCCGGGTGTCTCCGAAGCCACCACATTGTGTGCCGCAAATGTATATTAACATTAGTATGCATTGGCACAATATGGATCCATTATTCCAGGCGCTTCTGAGAACTAGGTGCTGCGCAGGAGCAGCTGCTGCTTTTGAAGCCTCAGAGCGTCAATAGATTCAGAGGTTTTCGGGCCAGAAGGGACCCCGGCGACCACGCAGCCCGGCCTCCCGTGGAGCACCGGTGGTTTCGGCATCCTGCCCTGCGACTCCGGGCTCGGCAGCACCTCCCTTCCCACAGCTCACACCGGAGAAGCTGCAGTCACCCTCAGTCCTATCACTCTCCTCATTAATCATAAAAAGGCAATTTTTTGTTATTTTGCCTTGTGCAGATCCGGCTTGCCACCACTTGGTCTCCTTGGGTGTCCCCCCCTTCTCCTGTGCCACCGGGTGTGGGTAAGAGAAATGTTTTTCCCCTTTTGTTGAAGTTGTGACTGCACAGGAGGAAGGAAAATAAAAATCTCTGTCCTGGAATGCCCGTCTTTGAAAGGATTCTCATAGGAGGGGTGGTACGTGGGAGATGTTCAGGTTTTGGGTTGTTCCCTGGCTGTGACCATGCACCAAATCTTCAGGCTTTGTTCCAGAACATCTGTGTGCATGCATTTAGCAGCGAAGGGGTGCTGCAACAGGGCTCTGGTTTATATTACTCCTCCCAGTTTATATTACTTTCTCCCAGAAAATGAAGGAAAACAATTAAAAGAGAATAGAAATAAATAAAAAGAGCTGAAAGTCTTATGTTACGGTCACAAAAACTCATCAAAAAAGCACCTCTTTTGTGACAGCCAAAGATGGATGCCTGTACTTTGTGCCACCTCTGATCCCCAAATCACTGCTGGGAACTGGCTGGTAAAGGGACTGGGACTGGGTCCATGGTTTGCTTTCACACAGGATTTTGTCCCTTTGGTTCCCCCATGTTCCTGCTTCGTTCTGGGGACAGCAGCCTTGCATTGGGGAGGTGAGACCATGCCACCCCGAGTCCGCTGCGGTTTTAGGGATCCCCCAAGTGGAGGACACAGTGCCCACGGAGCCTGCTGGGGGCTCCTGGGGTCTCTGTCCTGCCCCAGCCAGAGCAGATATGGGGGACTGAGGGACGTGTTGGTGCCTGTGAGCCCAGGAGGCTCTCCCGTCCCATACCCAGGTTTGGAGCCCTGTCTCATCCCTTCCCACGCTGGGCTGCTTTGGGATTTTGGTGGAGTCTGAGGAAATACGGCAGCATTCCTGGAAAAGATGTCTCCAGCACATCTCCTCCTGCCCTGCCTTGCGTGAATTGCCTCGTTGCTGGCTGCCAAGCTGGATCCCGCTTTGCCTTTTCTGTTCCGCTGCTCGGCTTGTGTCACAGCCGGCTGTCCCTCACCTCTCATCAGCCCTGACAACGACGAGGGGAAATGAAAAAAGATTATTTGGTATCATTTTTCCCTTCTACCAGGCGTTTCATGTAGGAAACACTTTCAAAGAAGAGGGATGAATCACACAGCCACAGAAATTAGAGATGGAAAGGACCTTTTAGGTCAGCCAGTCCATTTCCCTGGCAATGCAGAAAGGCTCAGGGTTGCAGCTAGGTTTTCAAGGACTTCACCCAGTCTAAAACAGCTTTGGCAACTTAAATTCATCCTGAGCCAGCTGCAGCTGGAAGAGGGCTGGGTTCTGGCCAAGTGTGGTGCGAAGGCCCCAGAGTTTTCTCCCAAGCAAGGCGCAGATTTTTGCCCTGGGAGATGCTGGGGAGAGGCTGCGGAGCAGGTCATGGAGCAGCTGGACCCCTGGGTGGCCATAGGGGCTCAGCTCCTAGGTCCCTGTGCGTCAGTTCTTTGCACATCATAATTTGTGATATAGATGCCAAATCAACCATTCCCATCCTAGCTATGGGCTATCCAGGTCCTGCAGAAATTCCTTCCCCTGGGGAGGGAGACAACCAAAAAAGTCGGGAGCCAAGGGGGAGATATACCCATAATTACATTAATTTTCCAAGAACCCTCCAGTTCAGGGGCTTGTGGTTGAATACAGACTTTTGGCCACATGAACTCTCTCCCAGTGACTCTTCAAATCCTTGTATTTATTTTTCTGGTCACTATCAAAAGGCAGAAAGAGCCGCCGAGCACGGGATGCAGCCCAGAAGTACCTCTGTAATTAACCCAGGAGGGAGAGCATCCCTCCTGCCTGCCCTGACCCTGTGCCCACGGGGATGGAGCGGGTTTGCTGGCACTCACCTGGGCACCGAGCCTTAATCCCCATCCCCAAAACACCCGGCCCCTGATCCGCCTTATGGGGACAGCGCCGCGACGCTGCCACCTCCTCCTCATAAGTGGTCACCTGCCAGCTTCAGCCGGAGGCGTAATTGCCATCCTCGAGGCCTGAGCCGTCTTATTCCCCTTGAAGCCGATGAGGAAACCTCCCAGACTCCGCGGGACGCTGCGCTGCGATCCCCCCAGCTCTTTTCCCAGGATTTATCTCCTCGCGGGGCCGGCAAGGGAAGGGTCTGGAGGGAGCGGGTGCCTCGGGGAGCCGGGGCGAGAGAAAGAAGAGCAAACACAGGTCCATTAATCCGCAGTTAGTCTGCCTTTTTTGTTAGGAAGATGAACTTGATGAGTTAATTAAGCCACAGCCTGTAAAACCAGTTTATTTGCATAGCAAACTCCTGGGCCAGTGCCGCTGTGAGCGGGCATAGCCGCGCAGACAATTCCGGGGAAATTACAGCCTCATTAATATGCTAATCTGGTTGCAGGCCTGGAACGAGTTTTGGGTTTGCGATGCTTGGGGGGGGGGTCGGGGGGGGGGTTGCTTAGCAACCCTTCCCTCCAGGTAACCCTTCTCTTGCTTGCCCTTGATATCCCCCAAGGATGGAGAGGGACGGGGGGGGCCCCAGCGGTGCCACGCGCGAGCGAGCGCTGCGCGAGGAGGGGGGGGTTGGAGCCCTGCTGCAGCCCCCGGCCCCAAATCGGGGTTTGGGGAAGTGTATGGGGTGGGAAGGGAATAGGGGGAGAGCTGCAGGTCCTGCATCCTGCCTCTGCCTCCACACCATGGTCACTGTATGCCGTTGGGTGCCTGTCACAGGATTGTCCCCACATGGGGTGGCACAGGGCATTGTGGTAAGACCTGGGCTGCTGCTGGGGCAGGAGGGCTCTGGGAAAGGCTTTCCTTTATCTTTCCTTTCCACTACCACCCACCCCATAACCAGCTGCCAGGGTGAGGGATGTGTCCCAAGTGTCCCCGTGTCACACCGCATTGATGTCTACCAGATGTGGGCCACTGAAAGTTCTCCTGGTCTGACACGGGCCCTACAAAGCCAGACGGGGTTGGAGGTCTGGGAGATCTGGGTAGGAAATTCAGGAGGTATGGGTCGGAGCTTTGGGAGATCCGGGTTGGAGATTTGGGATTTCTGGGTCAGTGATGTAGGAGATCCAGGTCAGAGATCTGGGAGATCTGGGCCTTTCCGCCAGCACGAGGGTGTAAACCAGGGATTACACCCCCCGAGAGCTTGGCTCCCCTGCTCTGCCATCACCACCTCCATGGTAATTAGATGCCCTGACAAATCTGTCTCTTTTTGGATGGAAACTGCAAGCTGATGTCCTGGCTGGAGGTGCCTCTCCTCTCCCCAAAGCTTTGCCCAGGGCATCTTAGGGACGGCCACCTCTTCACTCATCCACCAGCCCAAATGCTCTTCTTTGAAGTGCTAACAAGTGAAACCCCCCAACAAGTTTTTGCATTGGATATTTCCCCACTGAGGAGCACCTCGAGCTCTCTGTAGGAAGCTGCTGGAGCGTCCTGGATCACCTGGGAAGAAGGGAGCTGCTGCCTTCCCCCCAGGGGTGCCAGTCACCGGGGCTACCCATCCATTAACCTTCATCAGCTCAAATATTTATTATTCATAATACCCCAAAATGTGCTAAAAAGATGAAAAAAAAAAAAAAAAAGGGAATGAATGCGCCAGATCTTGCATCCACCTTTTAGCTTATTACGGTGCTAAAGCAGTATTAACATTTACAGTCTATGAGCTCTGCTTTGCTTCTGCCTGAGGCCAGGGGGTTTAAGCCAGTGCCGAAGTTAATAGTCAGGCTGGTTAAAAAAACCCATAATGTCATAAAGTGGGAACTTCACTCGGGCTGTGGCCATCCGTACTTTCTTATCGAGAGGCGAAGCCGCTCTCTCCATGTGCTTCGGCCCCGTTTCTTGCTCCAGCTCCATCCCACTCCCTCAAACACAACCAAAATTGGGTGAAATTGTGTTTTATTCCTCAGTGCTGTTGAGCCAAAGAGCACCACGTTTGCCACAAGACAACGGGTTCAGATGCTGGCTGAGAAGCCCCGTCCCCTCCTGGGACAAGGAGCTGCCACGGTTGAGTTTTCCAGCCAGGATCT
This sequence comes from Nettapus auritus, assembly GCA_011076525.1. Classification (NCBI taxonomy): domain Eukaryota; kingdom Metazoa; phylum Chordata; class Aves; order Anseriformes; family Anatidae; genus Nettapus; species Nettapus auritus. Next base: position 6,850,665 of record CM021779.1, on the reverse strand, counting down.
GTATTCGTACCAAAGGACACCCCTTAATTTCACATGGATGCTGAGCTAGCACGCTGCCCAAGGCATCATCTTGGTGAAACAAGGCACTAATGGCTCTGAGCAGCCTCTCCTGAGGCCTCCACCCATGGCTGGGAGGTCTATTTAAGCCCAGAGCTGAGCCTTCACTTGCTTTTTGGGCTTTGCTCTTGGTGCACGTACTTCAGCCATGCTTGTGCCTGGCCATGAACCTTATCGGTGAGGACCTCAGCCCATGGGGTGACCTGTTTTGGACCTATTTTATCACTGCACACCTAATGGTCATTGGGCTGTGCTGCTGGGCATGACCCTGCCTGATATTGCTGGGAGGGTGAATTGCAGCAGAGCTCACATGAACCCCAGCTGTGCCATCTCTTAGCCTGATGGCTTTTCCTTCCACGCTTCCACTTGTGGTGACACCGAGTCCCTCAGAGCTGGGATTTCACCTGCTGGCATCGCTGGAGACCTGAGGTAGGTGAGTGGGTGGGCTGTGACTTCCCTTGTGGGATCTCCCTGACCCCAGCCTCCATCCCCTGGGATGACCACAGGCGCTTTCTGGCTGCTCACACTTACACCCATCCTTTAATCCTGTGTGTGGTGCCAGCACAGCACTGAGCCCACTCACAGGACTCCAGGAGAGAGCCCTTGAAGCTGAGCAGCAATGTTCTCTTCCCAGAGGAAGAAATTAGGTCTCAGCTTTTTGGGCTTATTTCTTCTCTGGCTATTTTTTTTTTAGCAGAGCCACACAGGCTGTGAAAGCAGAGCAGAGTCCTATTTGAAATTCAGAGGGCACCGTCAGCCCATGTCATTGGCAGAGAATAAATAAATACCTCCTCTGAGCAAGTCAGGAGTGATGTGCCGCTGGGCTCATTCAAGGTCGCACCCGTAAATATGTGGTGTAGGCAGGACGCAGACCCCAAGGGGGCTGGATCTGCAGACCCCAAGGGTTCTGATCTCGGATCCAGCCCTCGCTCTCCTATGGGACAGAAATCTGTAGGATTTCTGCAGGATACCGTAGGATTATCTGCAGGAATACCAGGCATGCATGGCCCTGAGTTTGGGTGGGTCATTAGAGGTGCCCGTGTGGCTCTGTTCGTGTCCTCCCCAGGTGATGGGGGATGATTGGGTATCTGTGGGTATATCCACGGGTTTTGGGGGATCTGGTGTTGCAGTGTGCTGTGCGCCACCCAGCGTGTTGTCCAGGTGAGGTTTGTCCAGTTCTGCTGGATCCTGGTCCCCATCAGGTCCTGGTGTCACTGGAGGGGTTCTGAGGATCTGTGTTTGGGGTCTTCCTCCTTCCCCAGTGCTTAACCTGGGGGAAAAGTGACCAGAGGGGGAAAACCCACCAAAAAAACCCTCCCTGCTCCTCCTGCACGAGGGCTCAGACTCCAGGTCCGAGGCTGCTTGGCTCTGAGTCTCTGCGGCGCTCCTCACCCTTTGACGAATCCTGGCATTTGCGAAGTTATTATACCTCATTATGGATTGGATTTTAATCTACTGTAAATAGTCCTACCATTATAGTGTCATAAGAAGCAATTAGCCCCCCTGCTTGCTTCTATGCATGAGGGGAAAGCTTTAATATCACGGAACTGCGAGGGCTTGATGGGGCTGAAGCCTCCGTTCGTGCAGGAGGCTTGGCTCTGTGGCTTTAACCTGCTCTGTGCCTGCCCGGAGATGTCCCCTCTGTGTCCTCAGGTGTCTGACGGGAACATATCCAGAGCTCTTGGGTTGATTTCCACCAGGGACCTGTCCCTCCTCGGGTGCGCCCTGTGGCACAGCTGGAGATCTCCTTCCAGCAGGTGAATGTGGTCCAGGCAGGTGATAAATTGTGGTCTCCTCACCTTGCCCCTAGCCCAGTCCCAAAGGGGATTATTGTCTGCAGGGCTGAGAGGCGTCCAGAGCACGGTCCCTGCCTTGCCTCGCCTCAGGGTGATTATTTCCAGTCTCGGCGAAGCTCTCCTCCTTTGTGGTGGGGAAGAAATTCATTATCTGGAGCCAGCGTGCTCGCAGGGTTAGAAATGAGCCCTACCTGCTCTGTGCCTGTGTCACCTGGAGCTGGGGGGAGCTCGGACGTCACGGCTGTCCCTGCTGGGTGAAGTTGTGTGATTAATAACAGCCCTGGGTTAATGGGGTTTTAATGGTCCTCCAGCAGCAGGGAGGGGGGAGGCGTGCTCAGCCCTGAGCTGGCAGGGTTGGGGGCTTGGTCCTTGTTTTGGGGGGATCTGAGGTGGTTTTGTGCTTGGTGCTGTGCACGCAGGTGGCAGCACGAGCTGAGCTAGAGGTGCTCGGGGCTGGGGAACTGTGATGGAGACACCCACCCGTGACCATAGCACAGTGCATGATGGATGCAAGCATCTGACATTGTCCCCAGGCCCCCTTACTCCATTTCCAGCAGCAGGGGGTCCATGCACAGGGGATTTAGCTGCAAAACCTTTCCTTGACTTCTCTAGGGGCGATCCACGGAAGGGCCAATGCTCTGTCCTCACCTCCAGGCTCCTTGTGGGCAGCGCTGCAGCGAACACTCCTGCAGAAACCTGCTCGCGGGGTTTTGCCCAGGAAAATGCCCCCCAAGTCCTTTCTTTGCAAAAGAAGCCGTCTGCCTGTTAATTACACGAGCCTTCTCATGGGCAATTGAGCTGGCTGTTTGTGTGTGTGTGTGTGTGTGTGTGTGTGTTCATGCTGCCTGCAAGCCCTTGCCTGATTCATGCTCACAGGTGACTGAAACGAAGCCAAATTTTTGCAACAAAGCACAGCCCTGCTGGCTGTGCCCACCTGCATCCGGGCAGCGTCCTTCCTCCCAGTGGCCACCTGGGTCCCAAACCCAATTTCTGAGCCCTGTGATGACTTGTCCCCACGGCTGAGATCGTGCAGAGCCCCTGAGGGCTGTGCATGTTACCTCCCCTCTCTCTGCCTTGCTGCTATCCATCTGAATATTTTAATCCTCGGAGGGTGAGCAGTGTGCTCCCCCCTTTCCAAACAACCTTCCCTTGCTTATCTGCCAAAAGCAGGGCTGAGCTGTGCCAGGCTTTGGGTGAGCCCCATCGCGAAGGAGCTTAAAGCAGGAGCAGCATCCCCACCCCGTGCACAGAGGGGGCCGGGGAAGGAGGGAAGCAGCTCGTAATTACAGGGTACGAGGTGGTGATAAAAAGATAATGGGTGAGTTCTGACCTGGCCCAGCCAGGTCGGCGAAGCTGTGAAATAAATTTAGCAAGAGTGCGAGGGCACAGGGGGCTCCCAGGCTGGTTTGTGAAATGCCGGTTTCACAAACACAACGCAAATTGGATTGCAAACATCTAATTAACCTTTCTGCTTATTTTTTTTTGTTGGGAAAGGCGATGGAGCCCAGCTGAAGCTGGCACCACAGCTTGGTCTCCCTTTGCACAAGAAGATCTGGAGAAGGGAGGGAGATGCTGGTGGGCTCCTTGCCCAGGGATAAAACCCTGCAGGCTCCCCCGTCCTGTGGTGGGAGAGGAGCGTGATGCCTGCCCTTGCTGCGGGAGGAGAAGGTGCTGGTGGTGTCCCCCCTGCATTTCTTTGTTCTTTGTTGCGGGGACCTCCCCAATCCCAGCAGGTGAGGATGTCCTGTGGTGTCCCTGTGCCACAGGGCCATCACCTCCGGACCTGACCCAGCCCCTTCGGAGAGTGGGGTAAGCACAGGAACACGTCCCTCCGTGCTGCTCCCTGGGATCCGAGGGCTGCTGCTTATCTCGCTCGAGGGCAATGGTGACCCCCCCGCAATCCCCTCACCGCCTTCTGCCTCCTCCTCGCCCCAACCCCTTCTCTTTTTCACCCCACCTTCCCCCAGGGGCATCCAGCCAGTGCAAGCGGTCCCCTGGCAGCAATGATGAAGATGGATGTCTGATTGATTCTCTCTCCTCTGTGCAACCCCCCTCTGCAGCCCCCCCTCTTTTTCCCTCGTTCCCCCCCCCCCCCCCCCTCTTTTCCATGCCCTTCTGGCAGAAAATTAAAAGGCTATTTGTTAAAGGGTGAAAGCCCTCAGGTGCAGCCCCCGGCTGGACAATTTGTCTCCATGAAAAGGATGCTATTATGAGAGCGGCTGGATCCAGGAGGAGGGGAGGGGGGGGGAATTTGCCCGGAGAGACGGGGGGGGGTTGGGGGGGGGGGAGGGGGAGATCGCGACGGACCACCCCGGCCGTCCTTCGTCGGGGGGGGTGAGATTGCCAGGGCTGGCCATCCCCCCCTGTCTGGGCTGTGGTTTTGTGGGGACGGAGGGAAGTTGATCCTCCTGGGGTGGGGATGGTGGTGGGCAGAAGTGCCCCATGCCAGTGGTCCTCCGTGTCTCCTCATCAAAGGGAATGGAGAGTCAGCCAGGCTGAGTTTTGGGATGGCTGCTTGGAGTGCTGTGCCAGGCTTGGGGGCCTTGTGGGTTCCTGGTGTTGGCCATCCCTTCCTCTGCTCCAGGGATGATGATGAGGAGGGAGAAATGTACCCGTGGGTTTCTTGTGCAGTGAACCATCAGCTGAGTGTCTGCCTGCACACCTCTCCCATGGTGCTGTCCCTCCCTCCATCCCAGCATGTATTTTTTGTCCACGACTCCAGTCGCCCAGCTCTTCATCCTTCTTCCTCTCTGTCACCAAGCCCACATTTGTTTACCTTCTCCTCTCCCCGATTTTAGGCTTTAACACAAGGACCCCTTTGAGGATCTGCGGAGCTGGGAGAACCTCCAGCCCTTCCCCTTGTCAAAATATCATAAGGCTCAAAACTGGGAGAGGCTGAACACCGCTGAGCTACAAACTGGGAGAGACCAGGGCAGGACTGAGACCATGCATTTACTGACAGCCTCCTGTAGCTGCTGAGAGCTTGGTGAGGCTCCTGGAGGTGGTGGCAGGGGAAGTATTGATGGGCAGAGGGGCTGGTGGCATGGGGTTTCGTGCAGAGGAGATCTGTGCTGTGGGTGGGAGTGTGTCCGCGGGCAGGAGGAGGAGAGAATGGGGTGGCCAGGGGCTGACCTCCATCTGCACGAGATCAAGAACTGATGATTTCCCCATTTTTTGATGCTCCTCCAAGCAGGGATGCTGCCTCCTCCCATGGGTATCGGTGCTCCAGCATGTACTCTCCTCTCCCAGCATCTGCTGAACCCAGCTGAAATAGATTACAGCCCAAGATTTAATGATTCAGCATTTCTGTTGCCGCTGATTTACTGAGTGATGCTCAACTTTTTTTTATCAGCGGAAGAACTGCATGGCCATCAGGAGCTGCAGGCGGCTGTGGAGGGAATTAAATAATATATTTGGGATGTAAAGATGGATGGGTCGGATGCAGCAGCACAACTGTCTCAGCAGCGAAGTAAAGGTCAGGATGGGAGCTAAAATAGGAAGGAGTTCCCACTTCTGCAGCCCGCCAACACTAATGCAGGCTTAACATGCCAATGTCTTTGTGCACTTATTTTAAACTTCTCCTTGCCAGAATGGCCTGTGGTTTGATCCAGGGGTACAAGCGGTGTGTTGGCCAAGCATGAGGTTTGTGTGATGGGCAGCAGCGTCCAAACTTGTGATGCAGAGCAGAAGTAGGGGCTTTCCAGAGGGATGCGTGGTGCCTGTCCCCGTGCACAGGTGCTGAGGCAGGTGGAGAAAAGCAGGCTGAGGGCTGGATGACTCCAGAGCAGGAGGAAATGTTGCTGGAGATGCACAGGTTTGCTGATGGGAGGCTTTGCAGGGAGGCTGTGAGCAGACGGGACAACTGGCAGGAGCTTGAGCATGGCCAGTGCCACATCTCCCATGAGCTGGCCCAGGTGAGGGGAGCCTGGTGCTGCTCTGAAAAAAACAGGAAAAGAAAAAAAAAAAAAAGAATAAAATGGCCCAAATCCAAGGGCAAGGGCTCTCAGGAGACGGCACAGAGCTGCTCGGTGCTGGTGCCTGAGGAACGTGGAGAGAAAACCAATGAAGCGCGGGGAGCGCAGCGCGGTGTAGCCTAATTGAGGGACAAAACCTGAGCAGATGGATGGCCCTGCCCACTGCCCCCAGGCCCCCAGGGGGGCTGGGACCACCCTGTGCCCACAGCCTTCTCCTGCCCTCAGCTTCCTCATCACACCTGCTGGCTTGTCTCTAGGTCTTGGAGGTCTGGATTATCCCAAACCTTCCCACATTGTGGCTGTGAGCCCACGAGGACATGAAGCAGGTGGATTTGGGTGTCCCATTGCCCATGTGGGGCTGCCATGCAGGTGGGCATTGCCTCCCCCCTTCCTCCTGCCCTGGCTGTGGGAAAGCCTAATAAATTAGTGCTGATTAACCACTTTCAGGTAATCAGCTAAAGGCATGTTAAAAGCGCATTGTGGTGATGATGTGCTTTATCTTGAGAAAGCGGTGATCCCAAATAAAAACCCAAATTAACGCAGGGGGAAGTCCAGAGGTGGCTTCAGATCTGGGGTAAGCTCCATATTAAGGGTACAAAAGTGTTCAGGCTTTTGTCAGGCTCCCACCTCTCCTCATCCCGTGTCTCCTCTTGACCTCTCTGGGAGCCTTCCTGCAGGAGACCAAGATTAATCACCTTCCCTGTGGCCCTGCGGGCTTCCCCCATCTGATAACGTGTGAACGAGGCTGACAGGGCCTGCTGAGGCTTTCTCTGCTCCCCGCCTTTCGTCCTGAGCCCTAGCAGCACATCCACGAGGCCACCACATCCCCAGCCTCACTGTTGGCCTCGTCCCTTGACTCGCATCACCCAGCTTTTAATCTTATCCTGCAGGTAACAGTGACACTGACAGTGTCACTAAGTCCTACATCTCTGCCTTTCTTGAAGTCCTCCATGTTTGGTGGCACAACCACGTCCCTGGGCAGCCTGTTCCTAGGCTGCACAACACCTTCAATAAAGAAATTTATCCTGATATCCAACCTAAACCTCCTGTGGCACAACTTAAAGTCCTTACCCATCATCTTATCGCTTGTCTGGGAGAAGAGCCCAATCCTCACCTCGCTATGACTTCCTTTAAGGTAATTTAAGGTACTGTAAGGTCGGAGCCTTTTCTTCAGGCTTAGCTGCTCCTCATAAGACTTGTTTTCTAGACCTGTCACCAGCTTTTTTGTCCTTTTGTCACCTTTGAACACATCCACTTGCTCATGGCCGGTGGTGCCCCAAACTGCATGGACAGGGCTCTCACCCTGTGCCTCCTCCCTGGTTTTGGACCCATTGGGGTTGCTTACCGGGGAGATTATTTTTATTTATTTTTTACTGAGGTGACTAAAACAATTTTCTCCCCACGCAATGAGTATTTTTTCTCCTTTTCCATCAATGCAGATGAAGCACACAAACTTGTTTCACCTCAAAGTTAGAAGCATTGAGAAGAAATGGTCCAAATCCCCCAGCACACTACCTACTAGAAACTTTTATTTAGGTAAGCTGGTTTGCCAGATTTGGCAAGAATTTGTACCTTTCACCTGAATTCCCTATTCATCCTGAGACAACATTTTGAAGAATGGGGGATTTGTCCTAAAAAATAATAACCTTCCAGGCTGGAATCCACTGGATCTTCCACCCTGGCACAACACCTGGAGGAATCGGTTTTCATCCTGCTAACAAAGTGAGCCCCAAGGTCCCTCTGAACACCATAAAACTCAGGATTTCTTTAGCTTTGAGTTGCCGGGGCAGGAAAACTCATGTTCCCCATCGGTGTGTGTCCGTCCTCATTAGGACAGGGGGACGGGGGGGGCTGTGGGGCTGCTCCTTTGTCCCAGCCCCGCGTTTCATCCTCCGCCGCCCTACGTGGGCCGGGGGAGCGCCGCGCGGGGTCATGTTTGTTGTGTTTCCAGGAAGCCCCTCCAGAAAAAACATCCTCGGAGCACAGAGGTTTCCCTTCTGCCGGCATACAAATGAACCCCAAACAGAGCCCGCTTCAAAGCCGCCGCCTAATGAGCTGCTCCCCACCCCAGTGCGACGAGGGCCCTAACGAAGCCTTGGCAGGACAAAGGCGCCAGCTTTGCTTTTTGAGCTTGCTCAGCGGAATAAAAAAAAAAATAAAAGAGGTAGAAGAGGGGGCAGGGAGCGGGGATGCCGTCACAGGAGGGGCTGATCCTTTCCCTCTGTGCCCCCCCCCCCGGCCCCCCCCCCCCTTTGGGGGCCCACATCCCGGGTCAACCTGGGGGTCCTGAAGCCCCCCCCCCCCGAGCATCCCGTGGAGGTTGGGGTTTGTGGGACCGGCCCCGTTGTGCTGGGGGCTGCCAATACCGTCCGTAATTCCCCTTCTGCATCAGCCAGCTGAAGCCTCCTGGCCCCAAAGCCCATGGCAGGTGTAGGAACCAGTTAGGGGAAAACAAGGACGATGGCAAATACCTGCTGCAGAGCCCTGATGAAGCTCCTAGACAGGGAACGGGCTCTCAGACTTCCTTCCAAAATATTTTAAGAGGGAAAGCATCCAGAAATGTTCATTGTACGAAAGTTTGCTTCTGTTGCTTTCTTTTTGGATGTCAGAAAATGCTTCTTCCCATGTTTTTTTCTGGTTTTGTTTGCAAAAAAAATGTTGTTTTCCTACTTTATTTTATTCACAGTATTATTTCTGTCTGGCTGAGGAAGCATTTTCTGCTGCAGAAATATGAAAAACCTAAAAATAACACCACTCTTCATTGTGCTTTGCAGTTCCTGGTGCCACGTGGAAGCTTTCCCGTCCAGCGAGCAGCGAGGGAATTTCCCCTGGGACCAGATCCCCCTGGTGCACCCAGAAGTACCACCGTTGGCTCGGTTGAAGGGGATCTCTGTGCCCCAGGTAGGTCCCTGTCTGGGTGCAGAGATACCTGGGGCAGCTCTTTTGGGTCTGCCCTACTTCTTGCCCTTCCCAGCTCTTCCCATCCATCTTCCCAGGCTCCAGGCGATAGATGGAGCCCCCAGCCCTGCAGCAGAGATGTTGATGCCATTGATCAGCTCCAGCACTGGTTTCCCCCTCTTCTCCCTGCTGTATTTTCCTCTTGGCTGGGGAATAAATAAATATAAGTGGCTGGCACCATGTTTCCGGAGGCAGTTGGGCTGTGGGGTTTGCCTGGGGAGCACACTGACCAGAAGCATCCCCTCGTCCTTCCATCCGTGATGGAGAACTGGGCATTGTCCAGCCCCATGACCTGTGTCTCTGGGGATGAAGAGGCTGTGGGCTGAATGATGTTGGGGTGGGGATTTGGGTCACAATTTTAAGTGGTTTGCAAAGCTTCCCGTGAGCTGGAGCAGGCAGCGGTGTCTTCCTCAGGACACATCCCATGCTCAGCCCATATGGGGCTGATCCTAAAGCACATCCCAGCCTGGCAAGCTGTGGGAAGGCAACCTGGTGGTGCTGGGGCTGCTGTCTGCCTCTCTCCCCAAGAAATGAACCATGGCTGTAGGTGAGCACATGTCCGCATCCTGCCCCATCCCTGGCATCCTCCTGTCCCCACCGTACCCAGGACAGACTCAGCCACTAGGATGGGTTAAAAACAAGCATGCAAGCAGCCCTTCCTTCAGCCCCAGTGCCAAGGGAGGAACAAAACCCTGCAGCAAAGGGCCCTCGAGCGAGTAATCTCTCCTTCAGATGTGTCCCAGCATCCCTCTGCCATGCGCGGCCCCGGCAGCCACCACTTGAATTAGCACCCAAGGATTATGGGAGCCACAGTCATTAATCTAGGTGACAAACAGGACTCTGAAGGAATATTTGCACCCCGAAATTGAAAAGATTAGGCCATATTTGTCAAGGATTGGTAGGCTTTATCGCCTCCAGAGCAGATGCTGTTAAATATTCATGAGCTGCATAAGTGGGAGAAGACCTCGCTAGGCCTGATGACTTTCAGAGAGAGGAGGGAAGGGGGGGACAGGGATGGGGGGGGAGGCATGGTGGCATCGGCACGCTGAGGTGGCGGGGGGCAGCTCCGCACCACCAGGGGCATCGTGGCAGCAGGGGGTGGCTGCAAGCCCTGTCTGGGACCCCTGCTGTCCCCAGAGACAGGCTGGAGCTGGGTCCCCCAAAAGGTACGAAGGGACTGGTAGGCCACCAGGCTGGATGTCCCCACATGTGTCCCCTTGGCTCTGGGGATGGCCTCTGGTTTGGAGGTGGCCCCCTGAATTGTCAGTCACCCTCAGGGGCGTCCCAGCCCCGCTTGGTGGTGTTGATTGATTGATTTTAGGAGCCTGGATCCATCGCACTTAGGTTCCTTTCTTCTCTTAGGATTCACAGTCCCCGTCGGCTCCTGCTCGGGCACAGCCCCACAGCCACATCCTGTGCCCCACCACGAAGATTTTGCAATGGATGGCAGGGAGGAAGGACTCCAAGAGCAGTGGGAGGATGGAGAGGTGGGAGAGGAGCTGGAGGAGGAAACGGGTTCAAGAAGCAGGAGGTGGTGGAGGAAAGTAGCCTGGGGAGAGGAAACATGGGAACAAGATGGGGAAGGGATGGACAGGTGCTCAGGACTAGACAAAAAATGAAGAAGGAAGAAACAGTAAGTAGGAAAGATGTGCACAGACACGGTTGTCTCTTTCATCCCTTCTCCCCTAGAGCCTGTGAGCCCCCAGCAGACCCCAGACCTGCTCACCCCAAACCTAAACTGGCACAAAGGACCTGGCACAATGTCATCCTGAAGTCTCAGCTCTCTGCAGCCCAAAATTCTCCTGTTAGCTGGGGTTTTCCAGCACCCATGTCTGGAAACACCAGGTTGCTGGCTCTCCGAAAGGAGCTGCAGAGGTGGGAAGCCCCCCAGCAGGACACCACCAGCCCTTCCTTCCCCAAGTTTTTTTGGCAGGGAGGCAGGCAGGACCAGCGGTGCCCTGCAGGGGGCCAAGCCCCCCCTACCCTCCCCAGGTTTCTCTCTGTATCTCCCACGCACACACACTTGGTCTGGGGCCAGTTTGAACCCAAACTCCGAATCGCAAAGAGCCAGGGAGAATTTGCAGCGCACCAGAAACCTTGGTTTTCAGCCAGCTGTTTCCCCCAGTGTCATTCAACTGATAAAGGGAAAAGCCAGGGCTGGCATTAGGAAAAGCATCTCGTAAGCTGCAAAACCAGCAGAAAAAGACTCCGTTGCCAGGCTTGTGGGGCGACAGACACTTAATTTAGTGCAGTCCCGGGATTTTTTTTTTTTTTTTTTTTTTTTTTCCCTTCAATGTTAGTGGAAAATCCTGATTCATCAAAACCACAATTCTTCGAAAGAACGGGTCAGTCCCACCGACGTTTTCACTCAATTTAAAGAAAACCCAAACCAATAAAACCGAATCAAGTGACATTTTGTACCCAATCTCTTCCAAAAGGGAAGAAATTGTTCGCTGCTCATCCCAAATGCCTTTTGCACACTAAGTGCAAGGCTGCTTATGGTAAAAAGAGATGGAAGCTTCAAATTTGCAAAACTGTCAGAAGCTGTTTCTGTGACCCCCACAAGGAGGTTTAGGCCAGTTTGAGGACACCCAGAGTTTCTCTCCTGTAGACACCACTGGTCACCGCTTTGGGTGTGCTGCATGCCGTGAACCTACCCAACAGTGTTGTGGCCAGGTGCTGCTCGTGGCATCATTTCCACCATGCAGGGGAAAAAAAAATAAAAGTCCTGGAAATGCTGCATCAGCTGCTGCCCCAATCCTTGTCTCCACCTCAGCCTCTGGGAGATGTCCAGGTTTAGGTTCAGGCTGGGGTTCGCCCAGCCCCACTCCATCCCACCTCTGCTCCCCAGACCCCCACCAGCCTCAGCACGATTTAATGTCTTGCAGATCTGTCCCTATTTGACAAACAGGTGATTTTGCTAATGAGGAATAAATGAGATTCACAGGATGAGAGAAAGGGAACAGCAGCTGTCGTGAGTGCAGGATGTGCCGGCTTTATTAAAATAATATATGGCCACATGCTTGGTATTAGGGCTCGCAGTTTGAGAACTCCCATCTCATCCCTCCCTGCTCTCCCCTCCCCTCTCTCATCCCCATCCCTTTTCCTGGAACATTTTCCAATCAGCAAATTACTGGCTGGAGAGCCCAGGCCCTCCCAGGCCATGCATATGAAATACGGCCTCGCGTGGCTGCGGCTGTGCTGGGGAGGCAACGAAGATGTGCAGATGTGTGTGTGTGCACATGGATGTGTGTGCACACGCATGTGGAGGGGGCGAGGGAAGGAGAAGGATGAGTTTTGGTGCTCTGGAGGATTTGTGTGTTCGGTGATGGATGCTGGTGGAAGAGCAGGTGATGCATGGAGTGTTTTGGGCAGCAGGAGGAGGCTCCTTTGGGCACAGGGACAGGGCTGGTGGCTCTGGAAGGAGATGCAATGATTGGTGGCACAAAACCTGATCCCAGACTCTGGGTATGGGGGTAACAAACTCATTGGATGGCCCTGGGTGGGACAGGAGGTTTTGTCATCCCATGCTCTGTGTTAGTGCCACATTGGGACATAAACATGCTATGAGACAAAGCTCAGAGCGCTGTTTTTTACAGCCCAAGGGGTTTTCTTGTTATTCTGCTGGGAGGATGTTTTGGTGAGAGGTGATGAAGAGGGGGGAAGGAGAATTTTGCCTTATTCCCTCTGTAAAACTCCCTGGCACTTAAAGAAGAAGAAGAAACCTCATTATTATTTATTTATTTCTTTTTTTCTGAAATCCTTTCCCTATGTTTCTAACCAAAATTTCCATTCTTACCTGTAGTGGGTTTCCTTGAGCTACCTCCCCAGTAGCTGGGGAAGTGGCAGGCTCCGAATAGCCCCAGTTACAAAAAAGATGCAGAATAAATATTATTTTTCTGCAGGTTTTCAGGACTGGGGCTTTGTTGACCTCCTCTCCAGGTAAGCTTTGACCAGCAGGGAGGAAGGTGCTTCCTCAGCCAAGCAAGAATACCCTGGCAGTTTTATCTAGAAGGCAAAACATGGTCTGCAAGGGACAATTCTGTGTTGGAGTAGCAGGAAATGATGAGTTTTAAAACAATATTTCTGTGATACCAGAAGCCCAAGAATAAAGAAGAGATGGACTGGCAAAAAACAAACAAACAAAAAAACAACCAAGCAAGAAATCCTCCAACCCATTTTTAAGTGGTTGCAATGAAAACAAACTTTTATTTTTATGCTTTTGAGTGTTCATTAAAAAAAGTTAATTCATGTAAATGTTCCCCCCACTTTTTGTGCAATATTTCAAGGTGACGCATACACTTTGTTCGTGACTTCTCTCGGTGCAGGTGGTTCTCATCCCAGGAGGGGAAGCAGCTCACTTGGGGCCAGCGTTCGAGTCCCTCCTGGGTCAGCAGCTCCGAGGCCCTGCCCCAATTCAGGCAGGGGGTTCTCCCAGCACAGGGGGTGAACACAAACCCCAGTGCCCCTCTGAGGATGGGTTTGCAGGTGCCAGGCTCGGGCAGCACCTCTTGGGGCTGGGGGCTTGGGTCACCCCTCGGGACAGAGGCAGGCAGTGAGCAGCGGGGCGAGCAAACAAGTGCCCCGCGAATAATGGACTTGGTGAGTGACAGCAGAATTGCCGTTTAACAATTTGCTGGGCAAATATTATTTGACCGTTTCTAGAGCTGCTTGAAGAGGACAAATATAACCTACCCACGCGCTGGGAATAATTCGGTCGGCAAAAGCAGGCGGAGATTCACTGGATGAGTTACTGATGGCAGGGGACAGAGGGGTGTCACCGCTGTCACCGAAGCCATCGGCGCAAGTCCGTGTGTCACTGGTGGACCACAGATGGGGCCGGGTGGCCACCTACCTGCCTCGGCAGCCTGAATCCTGGCCCCATCTCCCCAGGTCGGCCGTAATCCCCATGTCCCCAGTCTCTGGGGGATTAAGCTCCCATATGAATGCTTCTCCCTGCTCAGGGGGAAGGATCTGGGTCTGTGCATGGGGGGGAGCTGGGCTGGAGGAGGGGATGGGGCTAGGAGGCATTCCCGCCCCACACGGCGCGGGGCTTGGGAACAAAAAGCCGGAGTTGCATGGAGAGCATCCCCTGCTGAGGCCCCGGGGCTGGCGCCTGCCCCCACTGAGGGGGCTGTGGCATGCATGGCTCCAGGTGCTCCCAAAGCCCAAATTCTCTGCCCGGCATCCTTCACCCGCGGTGCATGAAGTCCGGCAGGGCACCGGGGGGCTCCATGTGGCCAGGGGGTCCCCTCCAGCTGGTGGCACTGCTCATCCCTCCCTCTGGTGCCGTGGAGGTGTTCTCTGCCTTGGGGTGCTCCGTGCCTCAGTTTCCCCAGGGGGTTCCCCAGTTCCCTGCTCCTCACCCCACTCCGCACCCCCTCCGTACCGCTGCCATTGCGCCGAGCGATTAAATGTGGCATTATCTTATTTATTTTGGCTTGCCTCCTTGCCAGTCCCCTGCTGTAAATTAAATGATTGCCGAGCTAGATTAGCAGAAACCATATGTGGAAATTACCTTTTAATTTCTTAATTACATTGCACTCACCTGCAGCTCAACCTGCCAGTGTAAGGAGAGTGTGAAGTTAATTTCCATTGATATATTATCTGCTTTCTTATAAATTAGGATCCTATTAGAGAGGAAGCACACCAAGAACACCAGTCAGGCTGTGGATGGGATCTGCTCTTAGGGCTGGCTTACAGAAGCTGGGCTGCCTGTGGGTCGGTGGGAAGGGGGTGCCCATGGATGTCAGTGCACCCTGTGGTGGCAGGGAGCTTTTCCGTGTTCCGTAACCTTGTCAAGGCTGTAGAAACGGGAACCCCAGGGCCAATATCCTGGGTTTGACCCCCTCTTGTTTTTTCTTAGGGATGTCTTGGCAACAAGCTTTAATTGAGCTGCTTCAGTCGCAGGGTCAAGGCTGGGAAGGGTGCAGTTAGGTGGCATCTTCCAATTCCTGGAGCAAACAAATGGGAAAGCCTGATTTCTCTCATAATTTCCCTTCCTACTAGGTTCTTTATCGAGACAAGAACGAAAAAGCCTAAAATTAGTGTTTTTAAGTGTCACCCAAATCTCCTGTCTCTCCCACTGGTCACTGAGGATGGGGAGCAGAGCGAGCCCCGACAGCATCCATCCGTGCAGGGTGTTAGTGCAGCTCTCACGATGCTCATCAGCACCCAAAGCTACTCAGCACCCATCGGTGGTCTGCTGGGGTCCCTAACTGGGCAGACCCGAGGAGCTGGGAGGGCGTTCGGCGGTGATCCATGGTTCTGCACCTCCTGTCACTGTTTTATTTCACAAGGCAGCAGACATGCTTTGTTCTCTCTTCTGGAGACTTGATTTCTTTTCTTTCTTCTTCAGTGGCTTTTGCTAGCCTGTAATGCTTTTCATATTCCTTGTGCAGCCTGTATCAGAGGAAGGGGAGACAGCAGATTGATTTCCTATCATAAACCCCTTCCTGCTGTGAAGAGAAGACCCATTCGTACGCCACTTGCAGACAGATGGTGAAACTATTTTGGGTTGACTTTATGCCCCAGCCTAAGAAAAGGCAGGGTCACAGAGTGACAAGGTAACCTCCAGGTAACATGCCCTGACCCACTGCTGGAGGATAATGTGGTGTAGAGGATAACGAGGCAAACACCACGGCTCTACTTCCAGAACCACCTCCTCCGACTAGGATCAAAAGCCGGAGCAAGCTGAGCTCTTAGTTCAAAGGACTTGTAGGGTCAAGCCTTTTGTTGTAGGCTTGTTTTATGTCACAGAGAGATTCTAGATAGATCTGCACCGAGAGCTCCTCTGTTCAATAGGTTTAAGGTGTGCAGTGTGTGACCCAGGGGATGAGCTGGGATGCTCCTCAGCAGGGTCAGGACGTGGCAACCTGCGGGGTTCATCCTGCCGTAGGGCAGGACAGCCCTGCAGGGGGATTCGGCCAGGCTAGGGGAATGGAAATTTTCTAGCAGGATGTGTGGGGCTTTAACAAGGATGAAAGCAAGCCCCTGCCCCTGGGATGGACTAAGGGGCCGAGAAATAATTGTTGGGTCGGGTTTGGCAGAAGGCTGCCAGGGTGTTAGTGGGGCCGGAGGGAGGAGAGGTTGGGGGCTTAGTTGGGCTGTGCTGAGAGGAGGAAAGTAGGGGGGCATAGGCTGGAACAAGGCAGGATCTGGTGGGATGTAAGGAAATACAGTCACTTTGGGGGTGAACGAGCAGTGCGCCAGGACCCAGAGAGCTGGTGGGATCACTGTCCTCAGAGGTGTTCAGGAACTGACTGGGGAAATCCCTGAGCAACCCGGCCCAAACCCTGTGCCAAGCTTGCTGTGGGCAGGAGGATGGGTTAAAGACCTCCTGGGGTCCCTTCCCACCTGAAATTCCTGTGATTCTGTGCTACAGGGGGCCGAAATTTTCTCTTGTGCTCTGCCTGGTGTGGCAAATGCTCCCAGTGCTTCTCACAATGGGAATGAGTGTGAGTGGGTTTCAGAGTCCAATTCCCATATTTCTGCTTCAAACCCTGCCGACCACACCTGAAACTCATCAGGAGGTGGCACAGTTCGGTTGCAAAACAATACATTTACTTTACATTTAAAATATCTTGTAAAATCCAAAACAAAGACAGAAGGCACGCGACTTCCCCCCTCTGCCCCGAGCCTTGCATCACTTGACCACACTGCCGTCACTTAAAGCTCCTCATTCCCCACGCAGAGGTCACGACACCTATTAATCACACTGAAGAGCCCCTCAATTATCTGAAACCACGATTACCCCAGCCTGTTCCACGTCCCCCGTGACATTTGGATAACTGAGGTTGTTCTGTATTATTATTATTTTTCAATTGTGGTAATTATTGTACATTAAACCATTAGCATTCATTACTCCTACAGTGTGTAATTAGAACAATGGTGGATGGATTGCTACCGACTCTAATGAAGTTTTTATAATTGTAATTTATGGCCATCAAATTACCTTTCTTAAAAATGAAGCCTAATATTAGCCTCTTAAGTTATGGGGAGGGGGTAGTAATTACTTCTAATTGATGGTTCTTGTTTGCTCTGCAGACAGAGCAATGCTGATCCAGCCCCACTCTGGGTCTCCACCTAAGAAAAGAGAAGGATTCGTGCCATGTACCCATGCCTCCCGCACCTTGCCAGCCCTGCCATGAAGCACGGAGCCATGCTTGGGATACTCCTGGGTTGGGAGAAGAGCCGGGGGCAGAAGAGGTCCAGGGCAGCAGCTCTGGGGATGGAAAATGGGAGAGCCCAGAGGATTTGGGGTGAGCATTATAGTGGGGTGCGTGTTATAGTGGGGTGGGTGTTATAAGTAGAGCGTGAGCATTATAGTGGGGTAGATGTTATAGCAGGGGGTGAGTGTTATAGAGGGGCAAACGATACAGTGGGGTGGGTGTCATAAATGGGGTTGAGTGTTATAGAGGGGCAAGCATTTAAGTGGGGTGGGCATCATAAACAGGGGTGGGCATTATAGATGGGTGGGCATTATAGCTGGGGGGGTGGTGAGCGTTACATGAGGGGCAGTGAACATTATAGCTGGGCGGGAGTTATAGCAGGGAGGGGGATGTTATAGCAGGGGGGTGAGTGTTATAGCGGGGTGGATGTTATAGCAAGGTGGGTGCTATGGGGGGCAGGCATTATAAGTAGGGGGGCAGGGGGTGTAAGTGGGGAGTGGGCGCTATAGCAGGGGGTGGCCCTATAGCAGGGGGGTGAGCGCTATAGGGAGGAGGGTGGTATGGGGTGGGCTGTCCGTGGTGCTGGCTGTGATGGGGCTGGGTGCTCGGGGTGGGGGGGGTAATGGCATGAGGGTCGGGGGCATCATTTTCAATCAGCCTGCCATTGGGGCTGAAGGGGGTGTGTGCAACGCTGCTCCTTAATTAGGTTTCTGTGGTTGTTGTGGTGGTTATGAGTTAAAAATAAGCCGCGCCTTCACTTTCCCAGTGGGGGGCCGAGTTTTGCTTTAATTGCCTCTGTTTGAATCAATTTAGGCTCAATTATGCTCCTCCTTTCTGTGTAATGGAGACGCCCATGCCCGTCTGGCCGAAGCCCTGCAGCAGGCTGTGGCTGAGGGCTGGGCCTCCATCATGTCTGGCCTCATGACAGGACCCAGGCCAGCTCAGGGGGTCCCGCCATCACTCCTTCTCCCCCCTGGGGTTCTGTCCCTCAGCAGGAAGGCCCTCGGGGAGGTTAGGCAGCTCCAGGTGTTGGCACCTTTCTGAGCACTGAGCATTGCCATAGGGTCATGCTGACATGCCCTCAGACGTGCCGGGCCCTGGAGAAGATCAAGGGAAGGGCCCTTGTCACCGGGGTTGAAGCTCTGGACTCTGTATCATGCATACATGGTCATGAATTGGGTTTTAAGCAGTGGTTATGGGCAATGCTTCCTGTATGAGTTCACATTCAACCCTGAAATGATGTTGTGTCTTGGAGGAAGGCCACCAGATATTGAATAAGAGCACTGTTATGCTAGGAACAAAGAGAAGGGCAGCACAACCAAAGTGGAGGGGCTTCTGTGGTGTCAAAGTGCCACACCATAATGTCCCTGTCCCATCAGGATGTCCCCGAGATGGATGCCCAGGTATCTTGCTCAGCTGAGGTAGGAAATGTTTGTTGTAGCACTTGAGGAACAGGTGAATTTCACTGCTCGAGAAAATTCCACCGACAGTTCTGAAGATGACTTTTTTTTTTTTAGAACTAGCAAAAAAAAAAAAAAAAAGATTAATTTTTTTTTTTTTTTTATTTTTATTTTTTTTTTTCTCTGTTCTAGAGGACATCTCACTGTCATTTTACTGCGTTGCTGGGATCTAAGACCAGACTCATCAGCAAGCAAAAGGCTGATTCAGAGACCTCTACTTCAGTTACTTGGATCCATGGCCACAATTAGAGAACTAGCCATCAGCTGGATTTTTCAGAGGTTTAAAATAATAAAGCACTTCTCAATTTTCAGCTGACCCCTGGGAGGTTCACTTTTTCTCCCTTGAAAGTAGCACAAACCCAACACTTACATCTTGGTCTTTTAACAACACGCTAGCTGTTTCTCATCCTCATCTCTTGCAAAAATGGAAAAATATGGAGTGGAGGAGGATTGCTGAAAAGTGGCACTGATGAGTAGTGGTTCTTTTGTGAAGGATGGTTGAGGCTTTTCTAACAAGCCTATTTTCCATTAAAAAAATAAAAAGCTTACGAGCTTATGGAGAAGTTTCAAAACCAAGGCCTGTATTTGTGGGTCTCAGCACGTAGTTCTTGGCTGTGAAGCCCCCCAGCTGCCTCCCTTTCCCAGAGAGGTGTGCTGGCAGTGGGAGGTTGGCCTCCCCTCCTTCCTCCCAGAGCACTGTGCTCCTGAGGCACTCGAGGGAGCATCGAGACCCTCATTACCTGGGGTGGGAGCCTACTGCCACCCCATGCCCCAGCGGGGCTCCCCACTGTCCCAGTGGGACACCACTAGCCCAAGGCTGCCTTGGCCGCCGTCCTTGAGACCGTGGCACCTCCACCTGCATCCTCCAAGGGTTGTACGAGCTGGTGTCAGCAATGGAAGCAACCCAAGCCCCTTCTCCCCCCAGCACCCATCCCGGCCCCGGTGCGGGGCACAGTCGCAGCCCCCTCCTCGCCGCCCTGTCCCCCCCCAAACACCGGGGCTTTGCCTTTGAGCGGCTGGCACAGGCCTAGGCGCAGCGCTGATTAGATCGCTGTCACCAGGGAACAGGAAGGTTAATTGCCATTCTCTTTGTGTGCCGCTCGGAGAGGAGACCAATTTCAGCTCAGTAGCAACAAAGTGTTGCCTGCTTGCTTCAGAGGGGGCAGGGGGAAGCGGGGAGGGGGGGGACACAAGCGGGCAGGATTGTGCACGGACTTTGAGCATAGCTGTGTCTTGTCTGGTCTAGCAAAAGAGAAGTGCTTAACAAGTATTAAGAGACACAAATAATTCTCCTTTTCTCCTCTCGCCCATTCTTTTCTCTCTTTCTCTTTGCTTGTAAATCCTGCTTATCGCATCTGAATAGCAGAATGGTTTCACACCGGACCTTTAATCTGGCCCAGAGCAGCCCCCAGAGGGGCAAAGTGGCTGAGGATTACCTTTTATTTTATTTGATTTTTTTTTAGCTTTCTTCCACTCCTCCCCTCCCTCGTGGGTTTTTTAGTATTTTTTTTTTCCCTCTGCATTTGTTCTTGGAGGGAGTGAGGAGCAAAGGCTTAAGGGGGGGAAGGGGAAAAAAAAGAAGTGTGTAGGGGGTGTTACAAACTTAAGGGGATCTGGATCTATTCAGAACGACTTGTCCATAGCCTTGCTGCTTTTGTTCGCCTGCCATTCTTTAGATGATTTCTTCACTCTAGTAAAAGCGCTTTAATTCCCTTGTAGATACCGAGAATCCCTCCTTCTCCTGCTCTCCCCTCCTTCTCCTGCTGGAGCCCGGTGCACCCTCTTTCACTTTCTCAGACTCTTTATCCAGTATCCTCCTCGCCACCAACAAAGCCCAGGAATGGCGAAGTTTCCTTTCAGAAGAATGAAAGAGATGGAAGGAGCAGGAGGAGCCCGAGGAGATGGGGAGCAGTGTGTGCGTACGTGCACCGTTACGTGTGTCACCTGCCCCATGCTGGAGATTTGCGGGTCCCCCCGTCTTTCTGATCCCAGGAAGCTTTATTCATGGCCCATCCCACTCCAGGTGTAGGACTTATGGCAAAGCCCTTCAGGAGAGAAGCACTGGAGGGTGCTGAAGGACCCCACACCCAACACTCCAGCTGCTGGGAGCTGGCACTACGATGGGTCCTCCTGTGTCACCTTGTGTCACCAGGAACAAATCAGGAGGTGCGTGGGCTGGAGACCCCAATGGACAACCATGGTGGGCATAACTGGGCCAGCCTGAAATCCAGCAGCTCACCATCCCCACCAGCCACCACGAGGAGGTCAAGGCTCCTCTCCTGCTCAGAGAGGAGAGAAGTGCCCACAGGTGGGACATCTCAGAGCAGGGAGCAATGAAGCCTGCCCTGCAGACCCTACTGGGGGTGCTGACAACGTGGTGGTGGGACTGCCCTCCTGAGTCCCATGCACCAGCTGCCAGGGGTAGAAACAGCTCCGGGGCACTGGGTCCTGTCCCTGCAACCCATGCAGATATTTGGCCCCAGGGGATCATGCAGGACCATGAGGTGTCCAACTGGGAGAAGCTCAGCTCCAAGGGATGATGCCAACACCAGGTGCATTATGAGGACAGGTCCTCTCATGATATTTCAACCCATATCAGCATGGAGGAAAACTTTATAACCAAAAATTCAGAGTTTCAAAAGGCAATGAGGATTTTGGGGGCTGCCCTTGCTCTCGTCAAAGATTCAGCATCTGGGAATCAAGACAGGTGAACAGGGGTGTTCTGTGGGTTGGCCCATGGGCATTAAACGTGTTTTGTCCACCTGAAGTTTTAGGTTTGGTCTGCAAGAACTCTCAGCTGACTGAGGTGACCTGGGGGTTATTGCTCCAGGAGCAGGAGGAGAGATGTGGCCATACATCAGACTGTGACCTGCAGCTGCTGAAGCACAAGGAGATATTTCCTGGTGCTGGTCCTGCTGCGGGAGGTGGTAATTCCTCCCCCTCCTGCTGGCCCACCTTCTGACTTCGGTGTAAATCAGCCCTGCAGTGCTAAATACATCGCACTGAATCAAAGCCATCCTCATGGTGAGAAGCTCCCCGTGCTGTTTTAGCATTTACCACTGCCACAGTATTTTCAGCGCGTGAGTGTGCTGGTTACCACTGCTCAGCCCAAGGGCTCCTCAAACTGGGGAGATGGCAAAGCTAGCAAAGCTGACTTTCTGCAAGGTCCTAGAGCTCACGCTGATGGGCTCAGAGGAGCTCGGAGCCACCTGGGTGCCAGGATCCTGCCAATGCTTCTCTCAGCCCCCCAGGAGCCAGCAGCACCTGCAGAGCATGGCACCCACGTGTCCGTCTCTCCACGGCTCATACAGCGCTCACTGACCTCATCTGCAAACAAACCCGTCTGTGTTCGGAGACCCCAAATCTTAACATGGCATTAAGGGGGAGGCAAGGCTCGGGACCAGCATTCGAGTGTCTGCTGGGGGTCACATTGCAGGTGATGCTTGATGGTAGAGGACTGAACTCAATTCAAGGGAAGGGAATCACAGGCTGCAGAGCTAAACCTCATCAGATCCTCCAAGGTGCTAATTACCCTGACCAGCCTCACCTGGGGTCCCACCCATGGCCCTGCAGCTCTGCTTATAAGGGTAGCCGGGGGGAGCTCACCCCCCCCCCCCCGAGACTGTGCTGTAGGTAGCATGTCTCCAGCTCCCTCTCCTGCCCCTCCAGGTAGCCAGGCTCCCTGTGCCCGTGCTGCTTTGCAGAGCAAATATTGGGATCGGGCCCCAGTTTCTGCATCAAGGCTTGTTCCCACGTTGGCCAGGATTAGCCCCCCCTCCCCTGCTGAGTGGTGGGGGACAGAAGAAGCCGAGGCATTTCCTGCGCTGGCTAATTAGATCCAGCTCCCGACAACAACACGCACCGGAGAAAAGCAAAGTGCTGAGCGGGACAAGGTAATGAGAGTGTTCCCCTCCCCAACAATTCCTCCCACTAATCCCAGACAAAGCTCCAAAGGCTGGCCCAAGCTGCCAGGCGGCGTAAATCAGCACTGCTCCACTTACTTCGGCGAGGCTTTTCTGATTTATAGCAGCTGAAGGCTTCTCGCCACCTGTAATTTATGTCTTGGGGACTAATTTTGTGCACGTTTTGTCTATAATCCTTCTCCCTGGCGTGCTGTGGGGATACCAGGGTAGGGCCAGGCTCTTTCTTGGAGGCACCTTAGTGCCACCAACCACCCCGAAAAGCAGTGCCATCCCCTGGAGTAGACGTGAGGGGTGCTGCTGCTTTCACGGCCGGCTGCATTCCTCCTGCAGCCACGGCGGTGGCACTGGATGAAGCCGCAGGGCGAACACGGAGCAGTTAATAATGAATGATGCACGTGCTGCCCGCAATGAGTTATTCAGGCAGCAGCGTGCGGCACAGCTGCTGGCTAAGCACCTGGCCTTCAAAGGGTGAATGAGCATTAAGATAGCTCCATAAAAGCTGGTCCAGCAGTCGCAGGGGAGGATGTTTTATGAATGGAGGTGGCAACCTGGCTGTGGTGTTTTTGCAGCCGTTGGCCAGCGATGGAAGGAGATTTGCAGTAGGGTGGTGTGGAGCATCAACAGGTCCATGAAATTCCTCCTGGTGCCTGGAAGGAGTTTCAGGGTGGGAAGCCAGCCCTGTTTGTCAGCTGGGGTTTCCAGAGGAGGTGTATCTGGACCTCTTTTGATGTCAGAAAGAGATGGGCTCTCGAGTTCTGCCCTCTCCATGGAGCTGAGTGTCACAGCAGGAGATCGGGTGGCTGGTAGGTGTGTGCTCCAGGTCTGGTGTAGGTCTGAGCCCAAAGAATAAGCAAGGTCTGGTCAAGCAGATTACGATCACCAAAGATTGCATGTGGTGTACAAGCTAGGTGAAATGTTGGACTTCTCAGAGCCAAGAGAAATGTTTTAGCAGCTCCCTGTATGCTGAATCCCAGTGAACCCCTGGCCAGCAGGTGAAATCCCGCCTGCTGGGCCATCTCCTGAACAAGCTTGGTAACCTCTCCACGATCAGCTCCCCCCTGGGGCTGTGACTGGAGAGGGGTTTGAGATCAGTACCAGAACCCCACAAGCCAGTAGGGCCAAGAAGCTCCCTACCTCATCTTGCAAGAAGCAATCCTGCCCCTAGCCTTTAAGAGTACTCACTAGCTGCTCTAGTGATGCCAAACCTCTGCTCTGTGTCCTGTGCTTTGCCATGTCCTCAGTGTCCTCCCCTCCAGAGCACATAGAAGGGAAGTAATGCTGAAGGTGACTGTATTTTTTTTTTTTTTTTAAATCCACCCCCAAGTGGGATTTTGCACCCCAAACCCACCACCACCACCCTGTTGAGTGCTCTGGTGAGGGCAGATTGGTGAAACAAACAAACAAAATGTTTCTTCCACATTGTCTCCCTCCCCCGGGAATTTCAGCCCTCCTTGCCTTGGGAAGTGTTACCCAGCCTCGTTGGAGCAGCAGCTCAGGGAGGGAGAGGAGGAGCTGGAGATGTTTGCTAGCAAATAAAGGACTGTGTGCTTAAACACTCTTCCTTTGCCTGTCCCCACCCGGCAGCGTTTGCTCAGCAAACACTGCTAATTCACCGGCTTCCCAGCGTTTGATTCAGTCTGCGAAAGCAAACCTCGTACCCCACGTCCCCAGGGGCCTCCTCTCCCCCCTCTTTTCCCTGGGACGTGCTGCTGGGCACCAACCCTCGGTGCCTGGCCACCAGCTGCGAGACTGGGGAGCTGTGGGGGGGGCAGCAGCATCCCTTGTGGCAAGGCTCTCCGGGTGCTCAAATGTGGGGAAAAAGCAAACCTGGGCAGAGCTTTACCCTGATGCCACCCATGCCTGGATAACAGGCTCAAGCTGGATGATGCCATGCATGCACAGTGCTCACGGCTTTGTGGTCATGAGTGTGGGGGTGTAAGGGGGAAAGATGGCGTGGGACAGCAGTAGAAATATTTTTCCCCTTAGGGAAAAGCAAAAAGTTTTGCGGAAAGGCTCTGGGAATTGCAGCCCTGGCTGCAGGAGGGGGGCAGCACCTTGTTTGCTTTGGGATGGTTGCTTGTAACCAGCTGTTCTCCTAGGGACAGGGCTCAGCCTGTGTTTCATCTTGCTGCAGCAGTAGGAAACACTTTTCTTGCTTGAAAAATCCCTGTGCTCGTCCAGAAATTTTCCTGCCCAGGGGACTGGCTATCAGGGAGTTACTGCAGGGTGCAATAGTGTGGTCGTGGAGAGATCGATATCTCCAACAGGGAACACCTGGATGCCAAGATGTTTTAACAGCTCCAAAATGTTGAGTTTGAGCCAGAGCGTAACATTCCGTTAATTCTGGCAAAGCAGCGAGGATATCCTGCTGAAATTGTCATTAATTTCTGCTTGTGTCTTGGCCAGGAGCTCGGGAAGGCGTTTGTGTTCGGTTGCATGGAGACTCGCTTTGCAGTCGTGCTGAGCAGCAGTGCCGAGACCGGGAGATGCTCAGGGCTGGACCCATGGGTGCTGGACTGGAGACTTCAAGGAAAAACCACAGAGGTCTGGCCAGGCAGCACACCCCTGGGTGCTGTCTCCTCTGCATTTTTCCTACTCACACTTGGAGCCGGTGCTGTAGATCATGCCCACGCATTGTCCTTCTCCTGCTCAGCCTCCTTGGCCAAATAAAACCTGGATTGGGCAGCCTCTTGCCACGGGCCCCTGGGTGTCCCTCCACCCTCCAGACCTGCAGGTCCCTGCTGTACTCCTGGGGAAAAAGGCTTGGGAAAGCAACCCCTTGTGCTCGCCTATCCGCATGGGAAGCATCCTCCTGTCACTTCCAAGCAGCCCGGAGCTCCAGCGGTGACATATGCTCCCTCCTCGCCCGCCTTTCAGCGCAGGTCCTCGCGGGAGGCCCATTAAGCACTTAGCTGACCTTGGACCTCTGCCTGCGCCAGCTGCATGCGGGAGGGAGCGGGCAGGCACATGAGCGCCGTGCCCGCCGGAGCTGTCGCCGGTGATTTACTGCGGGTGGGCAGCAGGGCTGGCAATGAGGTGCCAGGGGGCTGCTCTGGCTGGTCCGATCCCCACGGCCCTGCTCGGTGGCCCTCCGGGTTCAACCCCAGGTCTTAATTTTCCAGCTGACTGCACTCATTCCTAGTGAGGTGGAGAGGGGAGGCGCAGATTGCAGCGGGAGCAGCTTCTGGCGACAGGGTTGTGGCTGGAGAAGGGATTCAGAAGCTGTAACCACTGCTCTGGGCTCTTTTTCCCCCTCACCACATACCTTCTTGATGGGACCAAGCCTGCTGTGGGGGCGCTTCTGGTGAGGGGACGTCACCATCTCATTCCAGCCAAGACAGCATCCTTCGGATGTGTTGGTAAGCCCCGTGTCATTTTAGTTCCCAATGCAACACCCCAACTCTGAGCCATCACCCCACCGCATCCTGCTCAGCCTCACAGCTTAGCCTTATCTCTCAAAGCAAAAAGGCTGCAGATTTTCCTTGGCAACTTGTGAAATATCCTCCATGTTCTTCATGGATTCTGACCTCTTCCTCCCTGTTGTTGGGGGCCTCTCTCCTGCAGGAGCCCCTGAGCTGGTCCCATCCCTAGCTCATAGCCACCTCTGGTGTTTCTCAGGGCTGCCCCAGGGCATTTTTTGTCCTCAGTTTGCAACACAAAACCACTGAGGTTTGGGCTGTTCCTTGGAAGGAGACAGCAGACAAGGGCAGTCCCTGGCAGGGTGTTTGCAGGCAGCTGGAGGAGAAAGATCCATACAGAAAAATGAGGGTGGAAAATCCGAAAGGATGCACTGGCAGCAGCAGCAGAAGACAAGGGGAGGCACAGAGGTGCACCCCTCTTTTCTCCAAGCTGTATTAGGGGAAAGCCTTAGGGGAAAAAGGTATTAAAAGGCTCCTAGCTGTAGCAACCCATTCATCATGTCTCCAGAGCCAGACAGAAGTTGTCTCTACCATCCCTGCTTCTGGGAGCCCGTTGTGGGGTGCAGCAAGAGATCAAAGGGAGGCAACATCCCTGCTGGGTGTCACAGGGTGACTTTATCTGCACGTGGCAAAGGAGGGAGGAAAATGTGAATTTTCCAACTGGGGACACTTATCCCAATTTGTCGGTAATATTTCCCCTACAGACAAGCTGCAGGCACCTGCTCAAATCAGAGCAGCCTCCCCACAGACTCCTCCTGCCCCGTGGCAGTGAGCAAATGCTTGGGGCACCTTGAAGGCTGTGGATGGGTGCAGGGCGAGTATATTTGTGGCTGCGGTGGGCGTCTTGACTTCTTGGCACCCAAAGGCTAGCCGAGCCATGATTTTCAGATGAAACCTTTGATTTCTGAACGCGTCTGTGAGCGATGCGAGGCGGCTCAAAGGGCGCTCAGCTGCAGCGGGCGGGCTTGCGCCACTCGTGCGGTATCTCTGTTGGACACGACACGACTTGTGGACATGAAACTGAGGATCTGAAACTCTGCGTGCCTTTGAAAATCTTCGCTTGGAGGTCGGGTTTGAAGTTTAGAGGAACAAAAAAGGGTTTGGAACTGCTTGGGGGGCATGGAAACAGCAAGATAGGAAGGAGAAACACTGCTCCTGGTGCTGCCTTGACTCTGAAATAAATGTCCCAAGAGATGCTGCCCCGAGGACCGCTGAGTATTTCTCTGCTCAGCCTTGAAATCCAATCCCCTTTTGCTTTGTTTGGCTGGCAAAAACCCTCAGGGCTTTGGGGTTTTGCCTTGTTATGGAAAATGCTTTAAAACCAGGTGTGAGGATGCTGCAGGTGTGACAGGTGGTGGGTCACAGAGACCCTCTGCAGCACCCAAATCACCTTGGCACAGTGACAGCACCCAGCTCTCACTGCCTGGTGGTGAGAACCCACTGCTGAGGCCACCGGGGGCCTCTCCTGCTGCAGCCTCCATAGTCTGAGGGCTGTGGTCCTCCCATGCCACCGGGAGGAGAAGCCGGTCCCAGCTGGGTCTCTGGTTCGCAGCACCCTGCAGTAGGAGCCCTTTATCCCCCCCACACCCGTTTGCATTATTATTCCCCCCCTCTTCAAATTCATCTCCCTCAGCCATCCGGGGCTGTCCCTGCTGGAAAATTACTCTCACAAAAGCTCCCTCAGCAGTAATTACCTAAATGGGGGGAAGGGAGGGGAGACCCATTTAGAATCCACTTCATGGCGGGATTAGCTAATTAATTAACGGTTTCACTGACAACTCGAAGGAGAAGAGTGTGTTAAATAGGAAGGCTCTGAAGCTTGATTTATGTGATGTGACACCCACGGCCTCGCCGCCACGTTGCCATCCTGCCAGCCCCGTGCCGGGAGGTCCCGCTCGGGGCCACCAGGGGGGATGTGGGGGACGGTGATGAGAGCAGGGGGCGAGGAACCGGAGGGTGATGCTGGGGTCAGATGGGACCTGGATGCACGTGAAGGTGTGGAGATGCCCGATGGATCCTGCTGGATGGAGGACCGGTTGTCCCTTTCCTCTGGATGGGATCCCAGCCCTGTGGTGCCACATCCCCACTGCTCCTTGGCTCATCACCTGCAGGCACCTCGGGAAAAGCCCTGCCCAGGATACCCAAATCCATGGCTGGAATGAGTTTGTTGGGTCTCAGAAGAGAGCTGGGCTGTCCTGACTCACAAATCCTGTCCTGACGCACAAACCCAGCCCTGCTGCATGCGAGGCTTGCTCTGCCCTGGCTCCATCCCCTGCCCAAATCCCGTACCCGCCGCCTGGTGCCTCTCACCTCCTCCAGCATCCTGGGGGGAAAAGCAGCTGTGTGTTTGGATGGGAAAAATAAATCTTGAGGGTTTCCAGCTGGATTTGTTAATTTGTGGCAAAGGTTAAGATGTGTATTGAAAAAACACGCTTTTTTAGGGGGTAATTTGCATTTGTTTGTTTGTTTGCATTCTGCGAAGGCTGCAATTCCCCTCGGAGGGAACAAAACTGCCAAGTTTCACACCTTCGCTGGAGGTGAAAATTTCTCACATTGGTAGCAAAACCACAGATTGCTTCGGGAAGAGGGAGGGAGGGGGAAGGCACCGGGGCCGGTTTTCCTTCCACTGCTGCAGGGATTAAGGGGAAACACTGACAAATAGCAGTGATGAAGCTGCCCAGCCTTCCTGCAGAACTCGAGGGGGAAAGGGGACAGGGTGGGACAGCCAGAGGGGTTATCCCAGTGCCTGGCTGTGGGATGGGAGATATTTCGGATAGGGGGTACTTGAGGGTGGAGATACTCTGTATAGGGGATGCTTTGGGATGGAGATGCTCTGGATAGGGGATGTTCTGGATGGGAGATGCTCTGGGAAGGAGAGGTACTGTGATGGAGATGCTCTGCATAGGGAATGCCCTTGGATGGAGATATTTTGGATGGGAGATGCCCTGGGACGGAGATGCTCCAGATGGGAGGATGCTCCACCGCCACCAAAACCTCTCCCCCCTGACTTTGCTGATTGTTTCAGTGACTTGAATGCCGGAGGCAGGGAGCGGGTTAAATCTAAATAAATGTTAACCCCCAAATAAATAAATAAAGGCTGCTCCGGGGTGGGGTTGTCCGTGTCTGGCAGGCCTGTGCTCCCCCTGTCGTGTCCCCCCCCGCCCCCCCAGCACTTGGCTGGCTTTTTTTGATGGCTTCTAAATAGAGGCGCCCGATCGCATCTGGGAACAAAATGAAACAGATTTCATTTTTCACACGCGGCACAATGGCTGCGCTG
Organism: Nettapus auritus; assembly: GCA_011076525.1. Classification (NCBI taxonomy): domain Eukaryota; kingdom Metazoa; phylum Chordata; class Aves; order Anseriformes; family Anatidae; genus Nettapus; species Nettapus auritus. The sequence goes on along the minus strand of CM021779.1, from coordinate 6,821,630 downwards.
ACAAAAGAGGAAGGCGGCCCATTGTCCTGCTCTGCATCTTCACATCCTACCTCTGTCCCCCAAATTAACCCCTTTCACCTCGGCCTTTGTGGCGACACCACTTCGGAGCTGCCGAACAAAGGCGGAAGAAAGCCCTCTCCATGTACTGGGGGGGGGGTGGCGGTGGGGGGGCGGCGGGCTGGTGTCCCCCTCCTCGTGCTCCTGGCGGTGGCTGTCCCCGTGTCCCTTCTTCCATCAGCCGCTCGCCCAGCAGGACCCTCTCTGGTGGGGATGTCCCGCTGCCGTGTATCCCCCTTGCAAGGGGCAAGGAGGGAGCATCCCTTAAATACAGCACCGCCTTGCTCTCCTGGGGATGGGGACACTAAGGGGTGGTGACCCCCATAACCATGTCCTCCTTTGGCACCTCCTTTGGTTTGGGGGTTCTTTGGTGGGTTTTTGGTCTTGTTACTGACTTTTAAATCATTTAGCTTTATTGCGCTTAAATCCCAGCCATGCAAAAAAAGCCAACAAACAAATAAAAACAAGGCTAAGGGGAAAAAAGGGCAGAGTACCTTTGGACAGAGCTCTGGAGCATTTGGAGTTGTCCTGGGGTGATTTCCAACTGAGCCTTGTGCTTTCAAACATGGAGCATGCAGGGGGCTGGCACGGATGGTGAAGCCAGGACCCGGCTCTGCATCCCGGTTGCGCTCTGGCTCGGGGTTGCAGATCCGTGAGAAAACAATTGCAGGGATGTCTGAATTTCTGACATTTCACACCTTGCCTCCCAGGGCTGGGGGCCAGCTGGGGACGTCTCGCCCCAGTGCCAGCCCATCTCCTCGGGTCTTGTTGGGAGGGGGTTCTGCACTTTGTCACCCCGGGGCACTGGCTCCGTGCTCACATTTATCTGACAACCTGCTCCGTTCACAAATGACATCTCTGCGATGAACCCTTTGATAATTCCCTCCATCCCCACAATCGATGCGCTTGTGAGCAAAGGCTGGGTGCCGCAGCAGGGGGATTTTTAGCCTGAAACTCACACCTAGGGATGTGTTTTTCCCTTTCCCAGCTCAGCCTCCCCAGCTGGCCACCAGCTCACTGGGGGGCCGTGCACCCATTTTCTGCTACCTTGGGCATCCCCACCCACAGCATCCTCTCGCTCCCTTTGCCCACCATTTGGGTAGGACGTGGGGACAGGATCAGCCCGGGGGGTTGCTGTCAGTGGGGTTCCCCTGGGGCTCCCCTCCCCTGACCCCAGCGGCTCTGGAGGGCAGAGACCTGCCCCAGCAGCACCCAGGCAATGCGGTGCTCCCGACTGCAGCATCCCTTTAAATAGCGAGGGGCTGTTCTCCCACCCAGGCCTGCAGGAGGTTAGATAAGAGAATACAAACCACAATGCTTGCCCTTTTTTTTTTTTGTGTATTTTTTTTTTTTTTATCTTTCCTTTTTTATTATCTTCTTATGGCTTTAGAATTATCTTCACAGACACTACATGAATTTAGTCAGGGCAGGTAAGGTCAGGCGCAGACACAGTTGCTCATATTTATGTATAATCACCCGCTGGAGGAGATAAATGGGCAAACAGGAGGAGGGGGGGCAGAGGGGGCAACAAGGGATGTGCCCCCGGGGGAGGACATGGAGGGGCAGCAAGGGGAAAACAGCTTGCGGGCGATGGCATGGCCTCTGCTGGCATGCCACAATGGGAAGTTGGGCAGGAACTGGTGCTAGGCTGGTGGAAATTCCCCCTGGAAAATCTGAGGTTTGGGCAAGCTTCTGCACATTTGTGACCTTAAATGGCTGGGCTTGTAAGGCCAAGCCAGATTCAAGGCACCAAAAAGTTAGGTGAGATGGTTCTTAGCCCTGGTTCTTGACACAGAAGGCAGTGCCATGCTGGGTGTCTTGGTTGGGCTCGGACTCCCAAGACTGAGAACATCAAGGTGAGGTGGAAGTGACCACGTCATGGAGAGATGGAGATGGTCATGCCATGGAGGGATGGAGGTGGCCATGTCATGGAGAGATGTAAGTGGAGATGGCCTTGTCATGGAAAGATGGAGGTAACCACACCACGGAGAGATGGAGATGGCCATGTCATGGAGGGATGGATGTGACCATATCATGGTGAGATGGGCACTCTATGACCTGGCACTGGCCATGGCTGGGAAGAACATTTCAGCAGAGGTCCTGGGTGTGCAGAGCCTGGGAAGGGGCAGCAGGCTGGGTGATGGGCTCTCCCCAGATGCTCTCCCCAGGTGCACGGGGACCACAGACCCAGGGCAGCTGCAGCACCCAGCTGGGTGGGCACCCAAGGGTGATGCACTGAGCCAGGGGCCCTGTCCCCACAGCGAGCCATGGAGGCAAGATGCTCACGGTGGGATGCTTTTTGCGGAGCCAGGTAGTAGGGTAGAGCGCGCCGCTGTTTCAAGGAAAATATATAATGCACCTAAAGAAATTGTACAGAAATTGCAAACAAAGCATGCACAGGAGGATATAAAATACCGTGTACAAGGGCACCCACCGATTATAACTTGATTTAAAACCACTTAATTCACTAAATAACAAATGCAGATTTACCAGAGGTGTCAGGACTAAAAGCATGCCTAACAATGCATTTATTTAATAACTGTTTGCTCTCAATGTCAGGGCACTGTGTCTAGAAAATACAAGCAGCAAACTAAAGGCTGTGATTTTCCTTTTTTCTCTCTCTCTTTTTTTTTTTTTTTTTTTTTTTTTTTTTTTTTTTTTTTTTTTTTTTTCCCAAGGCCTGGTCTGTCTGGGGAGGGGGAGGTGGAAATCAAGGAAGAGAAGCCAGAAATTGTAACCCTGAGCGAGGCTGTGCCTCCCTTTAGCCAGGGAGCACAGGAGGGGAGCGGAGCACAGCAGCCGGGAGCACGAATTCGCCGCCTGAGCGTGCAGGTGCAGCCGAAACCCACATGGCTTAAACGAAGCTTCATTACATTAGCTGAGGAAAAGTGTTACAGAAACAGCTCTGAAGTTTGCAGATGTATTTGGCGTATCGGATGGGGTTTGCTTGGCCAAGGAACAGGGAAGGAGCTGAACACTGGTGGCTGTTAGGGGAGAAAAAGTGCTAGGCTGGGCTGGCTCACCCCCACAGCACTGAGAGGGGTCATTTTACTGTTATTTTTTGGGAGTATTTAGCTCATTCCACATATTGCATGGTTTGCTCAGAGCCATGGAGTGCCCTATGCAGCTCCTTGGAGGAAGGTGAGGGCAACATCCCACCTTTTTTCAGCCTGTTTTGCCTATAGAAAATCCCCAAAGGCCAAAAGGTATTTTTCAGGAAGACTCGTCTACTGCCAAGTCTGCAGAGAGGCACTCGCTTGAGCTTCATGTCTACACTTACTTCTCTAAGTAAGATCCAAGCAGGAAAGTCCCTGGCTGATGGCCCCACCTGGGGAGAGGGGCAATGGAGCCCCCCGAGACCCTGCCCATGAGGCCCCCATTGCCTTCTGCTCTGTGCCCAGCATGGCACAGGAAATTGAGGCTCAAATTCTTACACATCCTCCTCTTTTTTTAGGACTTTATGTGGAATCTCCGTTGCTATCCCCGCGCTGGTGACGACGAGCTGTTCCTTGACCACTTTACCCAGCCCCAGCTCCTGCCTTGTGGCTTTTGGGGCATCTCACAAGGCAATTTCCAGCAGCTGCCCAGGCACCTGCTGTGGAAGGCGATGTCAGAAGGATGCCAGGCTTTGCAAAAACAGCCCTGAGTCCCTCTTAGGAGGTGGCACCCAGTTTTCCTGCAGTTAGGGAGCAGCTAACTGGGGTGAGTGGCTACCTCTGCTCATCCAAATGGGGTTTGTCACTGAGCCAGCTTGTGCCAGGCAGAGCAGGGCATGCTAATTAATTCTCCCGTAGCCATCAAAAAGACCGTGGCTGCCTTGCTGCTGGCGCCGTGAGATGCTCTGTGTGCAGAGCCCAGGTCACCCCGCGTCACGCAGAACAGCGCTGACCCCTGCTCTGGGAAAAGCAGCACATGTACCAGCTTTGTTCCCTGCGTCCCCTTTCTGCCAGGCGTTGACACAAAACCCCGGCGCTGTGCGAAGGAGCCCACCCGGTGGGATGCGGGGCCGGGCTGGGGGATGCCCTGCGGTGCCTCTGGGGGGGACGCAGCCCCCTGCCACGGGCGTTGCGCAGGTGGGACGGAGGGGAGCCCGCCTTTCTCTGGCTCTCCGTGACGCACGGCCCTGCAAAGCTGGTTATCTGCCCAAACCCCGCGGCTGACAAAGAGCCCCCGGCCGCTCCAGCACATGGCGGAGGTCTTCAGCGGGCTCCTCTTCCCTATTCCCCCACCTCCTCCCCCAGCACTGTCGCCCAGCCTTATCTTCTGTTGTCTTCTTGTGGGAGAGGAGATAAAAGTAATTCTTATGGATGCTTCTCTGGCGGAGGCTTGCCTCCTTCCCCCCTCGCCTCCCCCAGCATCTCCCTGCTCCGTCCAGATAAAGGGTGAGGACCAAGCACATGTCATTTTCTTTGTGCAAAATCAATATTCAGCAAAGTTTATCTGTCCGACATAGCAGGAAGCGCTAATTTCATCCGCGTCAATTACTTTGATGAACGCTCATACTGTTCAGGGTGCGAGAACAAGATAAAAGAATTACTGAAATAAAAAGCGTGCGCCCGCCCGCGGCCCCCATCCCAAAGCCCCTCCCGGGGACGGGCTGCCCGCAAGCAGCCAGCCGGGGTGGCAATAGGGTGGGTGTGGGTGGTTTTGGCTGGGGACACGGCAGCGACACCCCCTGCTCCGGGTCAACGGGCACCGGTAGGCAGAGGTGTGCTGATGTGGGGATGTGAGCATTCAGCACATGTTTGTCCGTGGCTTTTGGTTTTTCAGTGGGAAACGACACATGGAGCTCCTTCTCCAAACCAACTACTCTCTAGCCGTGGTCATAGCCGCTGAAGCAGCGCGTGACAGTCTGATGGCATTGCTGCTGCGGAGCTGAGTGAGCAGGTCTCAGGGCCCAAGTCTTTAATTAACCAGCAGGGCTTGATTTCACAGCCAGGCTGGATGCACCGCCACGCTGCCGTGCTGATGGTGTGGTCTGAAAATCTGAGCTCCTGCAAAGCTGGCCCTGAGTTATGGGCACCAGCCTGGTCCAACACGGGTGTCCTTGGTGTCAGGGCATCATCGGGACCTGAGCCCTGCTCCCTGCTGTGCTCAGCCCTTGGAGAACGAGGTCGTTTGGCTCAGTTGGTAGAAATTCATCCTTTGAGCACCAGGCATCACCCGACCCAGCCCCTCTCCATCAGCCCCACACGCAGCGGGAGCAGTTCCTGGCTGGTTCCTGCAGCATCGCTGGCAGGAGCGTGGACAAATGGCTCCTGCGGGTATCTCTGATGCCGCCCGTCAGAGGCAATTTGTCACCTGCACGGGGCTGCCTGCTGCTCCCCTCCCAGCCCCGGGGGATGAAGCAGCGTGGGCTCGTCCACAGTGGTCACAGTGGGGGGATATCAGGGGATGTCCCCCTCCCAGGGGACGGCAGATGGTGCAGGATGGGGGCATTCTGCCCCAAAATCAGCAGAGCCTTTCTGGCACAGGGATTGCTCCCAAATGCCTGGGTCAGATGAGGACCTGGCTCCTGCCCTACCTGGTGGTGAAGAAAAATGTGCAGGGGCTGGCGGCACGCACTGGAGTGATTTCCACGGCTCGGCTCAGCACTGGGACTTCGTTAAGCCGCGGCAATTTGCCAGCTCTTGGTGGTGTGATCGAGAGGCTGGCCCCGTTTCTCCACCAGCTGTGTGTGTCCCTGCCATGCAGGGCTCCCCGAGCGTCGTGCTGGCACCGCAACTCTTCCCCGGGTACCACCAGGAGTGCGATTGCCCTTGGCACACCCCACGGGGCAGCTGAAGTGCAGTTTGGTGTTAAATCCGGGCAGTTTGGGCTGTTGGAGGAGTGCAGTTATCCCCAAATTATTGCCCTTGGCTGGGCACATGCGTGGGGTGCCAATGTCCCAGGGAGGATGCTCTACACCAGGGTAGGTGGAGGATGCCCCCAAATGAGGCTTTTGGGGCACCGTCTGACCCCGTAGCCTCTCCAAAGCACGGCAAGGGAATAGCCTGGAGGGTGTGCACCTTTCCAGCATATTCTGGGCTGGGGGGAGCCCGGAGCCCCCTGCCACCCTGGCTGTGCGCAGCCTGGGCTCCCCCCTGCTCCCAGAGGCTGCCCGTGCCTCTCTCCCCACCGGCTACAGGGGGAGCCAAGACATCGAGCTACGCAAGGCACACGTCAAGCCCTGCACGAAGCTCGGCAAAGCAGATGGTGACAGGGCCGCCGTGGGGACCCGCCGACAGGTTTGGGGTCCCCGAGCCACCTGCATGGAGGAGGAGCCCAGAGGAAGCACGGGGCTAGGGATGCATCCGGAGCTGCTGGGTCCCCTGCTCAGCACCCCCAAATTCCGACCTCCGGCACCACCCATCCCCTCTCCCAGCTACCTACCGGAGCCACCCGTGCGTCTCGTAGAGCAAAAGGAGAAACAAAAGAGGGGAATGGAAAGACAAGGACTGCACGAACGACAGATTCCTTACAAGCGGCACAATTACTGCAGGCGCTATGGTACCCTGCTCCCCAAAAAGCAAACCAACCCCAAACCAGGGGCACACACACAAACCAAAGCCTTAAAACCCGCCTAGTGGGGAAGGATTTAATTTGGGGGATAATTTAAAATCATGTAATTATTTGCTTGTTTTTTGTATTTCCCCCTTAAATTAGACTTTGCTGATGGCACTTCAAGGGTCTTCCTGCTGGTGCCAAATATAAAAGTCTTTCTAGTTAGCAACACCTGGGGAAAAAACATCCTTTCTCATTGGGATTTGGAAGGAGCAGAGGTGGGCTGTGTGGGAGGGAGCACCTGGCCCCGCCGGGGCATGAAGCTCGGATCGAAGCCTGCAGAAGGACAGGGCTGAGGCTCACTGAGGCCGTTCCGGCGCTGGGCTCCGCTCGCTCTCCCCTTGCCGGGGCAGGATCTGTCCCTGTCCCCATCCCCCCTGTCCCCCGCTGCCTTCCCTGCAGCACACACAAAGCTGCGACCTGGATTATCTTCATTTCCATATGGAGGGCGATGTAAGCCAGCTCAATGCATGGCCGGTCATTTTGTTCCCAACTTTGCGGCGCGCGGGAGCAGAGCCCGCTGGGGACATTAACTATTCAGCTCATCTCACCTTGTGTGTGCACGCATAGATCAGGCTCTACAGCCCGGGGAAAATAAAGCCCGACGCCTCCTGCCCGGTGTTTCTTTGTATTTTCCTTCCCCGGGGGGTGGACGCCTCCTTTGGGGTCCCGATTTGGGGACACACATCGGCACGGGGGGGATGGGGACAGTTCCCATCAAAGGGGCAACTCATAGTGGGCATCCCCACTTCTGCCGCTCCCTGTGGCCGCATCCTGACGCAGGCTGTGTCCCCTCGCCCCCCCTATGGTGGCCTGGGGGCTGCTCTGTGTCCCCAAATTGTCCCCATCGATGTCCTGCTGACCTGCAGCCCCCTCTGCCGTTCACAGATCCGGCTTGCTCCAGCCTCAAGGTCCCATTTTGGGGCTGGGGGGGCCACCTGCCACCCCCACCCCATCGTCCCTCTCCAGCAGCCCCCTCCCTGGTGCTGTGTCCCTTCTGTCCCCATCCCTCGGGGGATGGAGTCCTGTAGGTGCGTCCTGCTGGCAGCACCAGTGGCTTTTTTGGGGTCTCCTCCCCAGCCAGAGTAAGACCGACACAGCAAATGGAGGAGAACCCAAAGGGCCAAACTTGAAGAAACTCAACCCAGAATTCCTCTTCCTGCTCCTTCTCATCCTTTTTGGGTGGCAGGGTGTGGGAAATGGGATGGGAGCGGCTCTGCAGCAGGTAAAGCTCCCAGCCCTGCTGTCCCCACCTGCCTGGGGACCCCGTCCCTGTTCCCAGCACCCAGCATGGGGCGGCAGGGGGTTATTGAGGTTCAAGCCCCTTGACCTTTTTGTGCCACATAATTTTAATACCAGGAGCTCAGAGCTCATTAAGGGCAGCGGGATAACCACCTGTGAGTGTTGTAAGGGGTGGGCAGGGGACCCCCACCACTGTGGGCCCATACCCAAAGCTCCTCCCTCAATAAATCAGAGCCTGAGCACCCCCAGGGCTGATTTCTGAGCCTGGCTGTGGCAGGAAGGTTGGTCCCCATTTCCTAGGGGGGTTCCCCATTTCTGAGGGTGGATCCCCATTTCCAAGGGAGTTTCCCATTTCCTGGGGTGGTCCCCATTTCCCAGGGCACACCCCCATTTCCCACGGCCTCCCCAAAGCTCCCGCGGCCACCGCACACCCCAGAGCACAGCCACAAGGTGCACCAGCACCCCTCACCCCCCAGAAAATCCACACACCCCATCACCATCACCCCCACCCCAAAA
>CM021779.1:6710073-6812872 GCA_011076525.1 Nettapus auritus | reverse complement strand
TTTTTTTTTTTTTTTTTTTTTTTTTTTTTTTTTTTTTTCCCATCCCTTTCCCTGTTCCCCCTTCCATGCCGCTCTCCCCCGGTGTCAATGCGGCACGGGTGATAGGACACGGTGATAGATCTGCCTCGGACACACTCTACAATAGCTCTCAGACAGTCTATTAGTCAGCAATTGTCTGCCAGGCAGCCTGGCCGGGCCCGTGTGCCGCAGCTGATAATGGCAACGAACAAAGATGGCAGCTGCTTTGTAGGGGAACAGATTTGTGGCAAATCGAGATAAAATAAAGAGGAAGGAGAAAGGAGTGTATGGGAGAAAAAAAAAAAAAAAAAAAAAAAAAAAAAAAAAAAGAAGAGGAAGGGGGGGAAGTAAGGGAGAGGGGGAGGAGGAAGGAGGCAGTGTGCGAGCTGTCAGTCCGCGGGAGCATCGCAGCGCTCTGATCTTCTGCGGGGACGGGGAGGAAGGAAAAGCAGCACGAGAGGAAATGCAGAGGCAAAAATCAAATGCGAAAATCATTTTCAGGCTCCCGGTGTCATGGGTGCAGATAAGCGCAGCCACCGAGGCTGAGGCTGGGGAAGGGTGGCTGGGGCTGTGTGTTGCCTGTATCGCGGGGTGCGCACGTGTGCAGCCAGCAGGAGCATGCCGTGCCTCTGCTTCCCTGTGCACGTGGCCTCTCCTGGTCCCTGTGATTCTTTCCCTTGATTTTTGGGGCAGAGAGGGGGCTCGTCCCAGCTGGGGGTGTCACAGTCACACGGAACATCCCTGCTGTGGTGTGCCCAGGGAGCGCTGCAGCTGCTGTCCCTGATGACATGCCCTGAGAGCAGAGGGGTGCATGGGGTGGGGAGGTGGAGGCTTCCAGGGATGGGCTATGCAGCTCCGGGGCTCAGAAAGTAAAGAGGGGTTGGCAGAGAGCATGGGGAGGTGGCCTGCCTCCTTTCCTGGAGCCACAGGGCTTGCACATGGGGATTTGCACACAGGGGTTTGCATGCAAAGGTTTGCACACCATGGGTTGCATGCAAAGGTTTGCACACCATTATTTGCATGCAATCACTTGCACATAGGGGTTACATGAAAAGGTTTGCACACCATAGTTTATATGCAAGCATTTGCACACAGGGATTTGCATGCACAGGTTGCGTGTAAAGGTTTGCACACCATGTTTGCATGCATGCATTTGCACACAAGGATTTGTATGCAAAGATTTGCACACCATAGTTTACATGCAAGGATTTGCACACAGGGTTTACATGTAAAGGTTTGTGTGCAATGGTTCACATGCATGGCTTTGCATGCAAGGGTTTGTAGGACGAGGCAGGAAGGAATTTGCATGCAAGAATTTCCATGCAAAGGTTTGCATGCAGAGGTCTGTCTGCAAGCGTTTGTGCACGCCTGACCCTGCTCACCATCACCCTCTAGCCCAGTGCTGAGGGACGTGAGCCCCTTGGAGCCCCCCCCCCCCCCACGGCTCCCAGCTCCTTGGGACCCCCTAAAATGTGGCCCATGGGTTCATAACCCCAGGAAGTACCCACCGAGGGGTCACACACAGTGTGTGGGGTGCTTGCTTGTCATCCTGAACAAAGGGTGGATCAAAGTCAATTACAAAAAAATAAATGAAAAGGTGCCCGTTATAATTAAAATCCAAACTTTTTTTTGACAGAAGATGGAGTTTTTAAATTCAAATGAATTACATTTGGCCTTAAAAATTAATTGAATTAAAATTTAAAGCTTAAATTACGGCAAACCTATGTTGAAGACTACATTTAAGAAGATCTATTCATATTAAAATTAAATACATATGTACAGAGATACATATGTACATATAAAGATAGCTGTACATATTTGCTGTTGAAGTTTTAACGGAAGTTTGACTGAAAGTCTGCTGCTAAAAGCTTAAACTTCGAAGTGCTGCCATGTTTTTTTTTTGCTATCAGAGTATCGAAAGTTTGCTTTTCTCTTTGGTTTTCCCTCACAGTGCTGCTCAGTGCCCAGCCTGCCCACATTTTGAGGCAGAAACAGGAGGTTTTTGTCGTCCTGGCCATGTGCCGGTGCTGGCGGTGATGGGCTCGTTGCAGGCACCTCCAACTTGTCCCAGGGTTGGTTTAAAAGGGAAAACTCAGGTCTGGGTACTGCAAGACCTTTTGTTCTTATAGGTTCTGCCTAGTTAGGGTTGATAATGTATTAAAATAAAATAAAACTAAAATAAAAATAAAACCTCTTGTTTTTGTACATATTTAATTGAATTCTGGTTCCCACCTCACCTGTGCTCGAGATGATGGGGTGCATGGGGAGCATCCTCTGCATTTGGGCTGGGGAGCATCCCCTGCTTTGTGGGATGGGGAGCATCCTCTGAATTTTGGGATGGATACCAACCCCTGCTTTGTATGACGGGGAGCACCCTCCACATTTTGGGATGCGGGGTGTCCCACGGGGCAGGGCTGGGGGCGAGTTCAGGCCCATCTCCTCTTGATAACCTCCTGGTGGGCCCGCGGAGAGCCAAGCTGCCTAATCTCCTTATCGCTGCCGGCCTCAGCCTCAGGGCTGGTTATCTCTGTGGATAAAGGGAGAGGGACACCGCACAGCACCTAGCCCGGCACGGGCCCCCCCCCCCGCTAATCCTGCCGGGGTCGTTCTCCCTTTATCCCCCTCCGCAAATCCCCGGCCCCGCGCACCCCCTCCATGCCTGAGCAGCACCAGGACCTCTTATCGCCTGCACCTGCGGTGGGAAAATGGGGCTGAGGGGGGGGACACGGGAGGGATGAGAGGCTGGGGGGCTTCCTCTGTGCCCCCCTGGGCTGCCTGCCAGATAAATACCTTAATCGCTGCTGCCAGCACCCCCCTGGGGAGCGGGATAAGCCCTGCGCATCACTGCTGCACGCGACTCCGCCTGTTCTTTGCCCCCTCCTGGCCCCCCAACCTTTGGGTCCCCTCCTGATGCACACACACACATTTTCCCCTTTCTCCCCCACCCCATATTTCCCTCTTTATCCATTTTTTCATCCCACAAATATATTTTTTTTGCCCCCCACCTTTCCCCGTCCCCACTTCTCCCTGCTCCCACATTCCCTCCCTCTCCTTGCCCCCAGCCTTCCCCCTCTCCCCTCCCCACTTGCTCTTTGTCAGGCTGTTCTCCATCCCTCAGCCTGCCTCTAATTTCTGATTAATATGTTCTTAGCCAAGGAAAAGAGAGAGAGGGAGAAGGAGAGAGAGAGAAAAGAAGGAATCTTCTAAATAAATCATTTAGTCATGTGAGGAGCTAATCTCCAAGTGACGGCCTGTGTTTATCTAGTTTTTAGCAGTGCATGTTAAATAGTGATAGGGGACTAATTTTTTTTTTTTTTTTTTTTTTTTTTTTCTCCACTGGAGCTGCTGTGAAGGGATTTTTAACTTCATTTCCCAGAAAGAAAAATGGTGAAAGCAGAGATAAGGCCCCCGAGCAGCTCTGCCCCTGAACTGTTAGCCGGCGCAATTAAACACGGTGCGGTAGAAGGGGCAGCGGGGCAGGGGTTGCCAATTACCCCACGCAGGGGGCACGGCTCTGCCCCCACCCCCCCCGGCCCCTCTGCCCCCTGCCACCCACCCGCTGGGTCCCCTTGGTCCCCTCTGGGTGCCCCCTTTAAGAAATCTGCTCCGAATGGCAGCGTCTGTCCAGGTCCCTCACCATGGCAGAGGGGGCCAGATGTATGGCGCACCAGTGCCTGAATGTGTCCACCTTTAGGTTTTACCTCTGGGGGAATGGTAATCCCCCCCCAGGGACTGGACACCCTGCTGAAACCTCTTGTAGGTTCATCCTCTGGCTCGTTTTCTGGAAGAAAAGCTTGGTGTGGTCTCCTTGCTCTTCTTGCAGCGAGCTCACCACTCCTGATTTTGCACTCATGTGGCACCAACCCTGCCCATATTCTTACCTAGTTTATTATTTATTATTCTAGATATCTATAAAACGATTTATTCCTCATGTAGGTGATGGAAGGGGAATGTATCCTGATCCCTGTAGGGCTGGGGTGGACGAGAAGGTTCATGATGAATAAGGGGAGTTACGAGCCACCGGCGCAGCTCAGCACGTTGGAGAGGACCCAACCTCCTTGCAGTGCCTTCTCCAGGTGTTCCCCAGCCCCAGGAACCTGGGCTGCTGCAGGAAAACATTAAAAAAAAAAAAAAATAAATCCCCACAGCCAGGGGCTTTCCCAGGAAGCCCCCCAGAATCCTCCCGGACCAGGGGATCCCGGGTGGGCAGAGGCAGCCGATTCCCACCAGGAGCTGCCGCAATTAAGCCCCGGTAATGAGGGGCTGCGTTGAGTGGAGGCAGAGCAGTAATTTAAATGATGGCCAGCTCAAATACGGAACGTCTAAATGTTCTCTTGGAGAGATTTATCTGTGTGTGGGCCTACCTCACTCATTTATTTCGTTAAGCAGCTTGCTATATCCCGGCGGGCGGGAGGAAGGATGCTCGTGCAGGGTGCACGGTGGGGCTTGGGTACCTCTGCGGGTGCGAAGCATCCCTTTATATGCACCTGGGGAGCCCCCAAAATCTCTGCCTTCCTCCCCAGGCACGGCTTTCCCTCCTTTTTTTTCTCCACCTGGGGAATGGGAGGAGGAGGGATGCTGAGCTGTGGGGTCTGCAGCCCGAAATGTCGGGAGGTGGCCGTAGGTAGTGGCCTTAAATCCCTCCTTGCCGGTGACACCGGCTGCGCTGCCTTTGTCTGCAGCAAACAGCTTCCCACCAGCATGCCTGTTTTTTCTTTTGGGGGAAAAATCAATTAAAAAAGCCACATTTCTCCAACTTCTTCCTCTCCCACCGCCGGGGCGGAGGAGAAGCCATGCAGGGTGCTGTAGAGGGGATGCACGAACCCTGCAGCCCCGATGGAAGGAAGCACTCCCCAAATATAAAACCAGTTTACATGGAAAAAAACAGTGTCTCGCTTCCCTTGCCCATATCCCCCACCCTTGGTGGGGGGCCACAGCACGGGGACCCTTCCCCACGGCCACCCCTGGATCCCCGCTGTCCCCCCGGCTGCTCCCCGCCGCCGCGTCCCTCGGGCGTGCGGCTGCGAACAGCTGTCGGAGAGCCGGGATCTAATGGCTGCCTGGAGAGCAGTTAGCGGATAATTAATATTTGCAGCACAGAGCCGTGATTGCTCTACATCTTCCTCCCCGACAGCGGCACGGGGATGCTGGGGACGGCGAGGCGGGGGGCTCAGAGCCCGGCCAGCACAGAGGGGGTGCCCCAAATCCTTGGGCATCCTCGGCTGGGCGTGGGAAGGCAGGCAGGAGGCTGCCACGGTTCTCCAGCAGGCAGCACAGGGATGGGGTAGGATGATTTTTTCCCCCCCTGGGCCATCCTTCCCCAAAGCTGAAGGGCTGCACGTGTGCTGCAGGGGTTTCAGCAAAAAGCAGGCTGCTGGAGGGGCTCTGCTCTGGCACTGTGGGATTTTAACTTGGTGCCTGTGAAAACCCTCCTCCTTGTCTCCTTTTCCTCCAGTTGGGTTTGTTGCATGTGCAGAACGAGAAAAAAAAAAAAAAAAAGTAATAATAAAAAAATAAAGAGTGTAAGTGAAGGGCCAGCAACTTCCGTGGCAAAAATAAGCCAGCATCCTGCTGGGATGCTCGTTGCACTGAAACAGTCCTGGGAAGCACCAGAGGGGTGCACAGAGCAGGGGCTTGGGGGCAGCTGGGACAGGCTGGGCTCCCAAAAAAACCTCAGAGCAGCTCCTTGCTGTGTTTTTTTTTATCCTTTAAGAAAGAAAAAGCATGTTGGTGCTTAGCAAGCATGGTATGGAGACATGACTTCTGGCATCCAGAGCACTCAGACCCCAAAAAGCAGAGCCCCGTCACAAACCCAGGATGCGGGCACCCGGGGAGCACCAGCCCCAACAGAGTCCTCCAAAGCGCTGCAATAAACTCGGGACGGAAGGGTGAAGGAAAAATAAAAGCCTCCATGCAGCAGTCGGGGATTCTCTTATCCTTCTTTTTGCTTTTCTCTCCTATTTTTTATTTATTTCTGGGGGGGTTGAGGAGCAAATTCAGCCATCTCTGGCTGCGAGCGTGTTCGCTGCAGCTCGCAGTGTGCCGTTAATTCCCCGAGCTGTTTAATTTAACAGCCCCTGAACATGCAGACATCACGCTGCACCTTGGCTCTCTGCGGAGCGGCCTGGGTACGCAGCCAACAAAACCCCAAAATAAAGCACAAAACCCTGCCCTCGGGGTGGGCAGGGATGGGCAGCCAGCATCCTGTCCCCATCCCGTGCCTGCATCCATCCCAAAATAATTTCAGCATCACAGCCCTGGTCCTGATCCTGCAGCCTGGCGCAGCCTCTCTACCCCATCGGTGGCTTTATATGGGTGTCTCCTGTGCCTCAGTTTCCCCAGGTGCAATGTGTCATTGCTTCTTGGGCATGCCAAGAGGGGTTAAAGCATTAATTTCTGCCTGGCCCCAAATGTTTGGGGCTGGAGGGTGGTGCAGTGACACCTGAACCAGACGGGGTCCCTGAGTGTGTAGGAAGGTGCTGGGGCAGCTCGTTGGTAAGAGGTGACACTGGAGGCTGGTGACACTGGAGGTTGGTGACACTGGAGGCTGGTGACACTGGAGGTTGGTGACACTGGAGGATGGTGACACTGGAGGTTGGGGTTGGTCTTGGCTCCAGTGTCCGGAGAGGTGCAGGAGGACGCGGGTTTCCAAACCCAGGATGTAAAATCAGGGCCACACCACAGCCCCAGCTGCTGCCTCGGCCCATCCCCAGCCAGCAGAAAATCAGGGCTGCTTCTGTGCCATCGCTCCCTGGCTTCAAAAATCCCATAAAGAGGGGCCGGCTGCGGGCGGCACCGCCCCGGCGAGGGGGCCACGGGCTGCGGCTTGATCCGCCCGCCTGCGGTATTATCCCGCAGCCCCCCGAGCGCCTGGGCTGGCACACGCGGGGGTTCACACCTCCAGAACAGAGCCTTATCTCGGCGCTCGGTGCAGGACAAGGCTGTTTTACTCCTCCCTCCATAACCCTCTTAGACTTAATCCCGTCTTTAATGCCGCTTGGAAGGGGGCTTTGAACGGCTGTGCTGCCTAACCGGCTCTGACCTCTCCGGCTGCTCTCGCATGCCCATTTGGAGAACTCCCGACTCTCAAAGAGATAACAGGAGCCCGGCAAATCCTCGCTGGGAAGCTAAAGCGATTGTCACACTTAGGGAAGTTTACTCGGAAAGCAAACTTAGAGCGGCTTCCCGGCCCCGGGGGTGACAGGGGGGCTGAGATGCTTGCCCGCCCCAGCCCTGTGGAGCGGTGGCACCCAGCCCCGAGGGATGCAGCGAGCGGCTTTTGGGCACGGGAGCGAGGAGAGGAGGTGCTGTGGGTGATAAGGAGCTGGATAAAGTGATGCAGGGGATGGGAACCAGCGCTCTTCCTCCGTGTGGCTTGGCTCTCAGTGCAGTGGTGCAGGGATGCTCGGGGGTCCCCAGCACCGCGATGCTCACCTGACATGGTTTCCCCCCCCCCCGAAAAATAAAATAGCACCAAAACACCCCGCTGTCACTGTCCCCAGCCCTTGCACCCCACCTCTGGGTGCTCCCCCCCCATCTCTGGGTGCTCCCCACCCAGCACCCCATGGCCAAGCCCTCCCCGGCGGCCCGGAATTGACACCTTTCTGTTCCACTTCGAATTAATCAAAGCCACGGCCCCTATATTAATACTGCGGTGGGAATTAAAATCATGCAACGCATTAAAGATGTAATTTAAAATTAATAACTCATAATTATTTATCATGGCGTATTGGCGGGGCTATGAATTTTCTCCTCTCACCCGGCGTTCATTTCCTTCCCTTTCCCTCTTCCTCGCGCCTCTAATAGCTGCCGGACCATTATGAATATCTGCGAGTGATTTTTGGAGATGCTCAGCTTCAGATAGACCACGCTCCATTTTTTATTTTTTCATTTTTTTATTTTTTTTTCTGGTTCTTGTCAGGCCGGGTGGCAGAGGAAAGCCTTGGCTGCGGTCAGTCACCAGAGACAAAATGCTCCTGGCCCGCCGCAACGCGCTCCGTGCCCAAACGACAGCACGGCTTTGCTGGTGATGGCTTCGGATGCCTGGTGCTTGGGAGCATTGGGATGGCTTGCACCGAAACCCGCGTGGCTATGGCAGCGGGGTGCCCTGCAGGGACCCCAAAAATCAGCGGCGACATCGAGGGGAAGGAGGAGACGGTGAGGCCACGCTCCCCTGCCTCGCTCAGCCGGCGCTGAAGGAGGAAGCGCAAATCCCCAGCCTGGCAGTTGGTTACAGCTCGCAGAAGGGGAAAAAAATAAAAAAAAGAGGGAAGCACGGCTCTGTCTCTTTAAAAATAAATAAATAGATAAAGACTAAAAAAAAAAGCAATAAGTATATGCAAATGTGTTGAGCCGAACATCGCTGTCTGTGAAACAGATGAGGGAGAAAGTGCTTGAAGCTAGAGAGGAATGAGGCAGCCAGTGCTGACCTCGGGGTTAATAATTTTTACTTCTCCATCTCATTCCCTCCATAAAAAAGAATGTGAGGGGGGAGGAGAGGGAGCTGCTGAGCCGGGGGGGATGCGGCGGCCCCGGGCACTGCACCCATGGGTGGGCACGGGGGGATCGGGCACCTGCCCGTGCCCGTGCCTGGTGGGAAAGGAACATCTGAGGCAATAATCACGGGATTTGGTAACCACGGGATTTGGTAACCATGTTACTTGGACTTTATCTCAGCTGCTGTTATTCCATCACGTGCATTGTTCCAGCAGGTGATGACGGAGGCAAGATGCTCGATGCCACCTGGCACCACGGCATCGCCAGCTCTCCAAGGCGCTGATGAAATCGGCATCTCGATTGATGTGAATCTATTGTATTCTTATTTTTTTTGGCAGAAAACCCATCCGGCGTGGAATCCCCACCAGCTTCTACACCCGGCATTGCACGTGGGACCTGTATCCCTCCCATACCCCACCAGCTTTGCCGTGTTTTTCCACGCCGTGTTCACATATCGCCGAAAATTACCCCGAACGGGGAGGTCGATGCCTCCGAATGCACAACCGGCTGCGGGGGAGGAAGGGAATAATGCTCCCTGGGTTTATTTGGGACATGCAGCGATGGGTTTGAGCTGCTGCCTGGAAGGCTGAGGGCAGGGGGGACAGCCCCAGCCCCTCAGGGCAGAGCACGGGTCCCTTGTGGGGTTTTCCCAGCTGGGGTTGGCAGCGGGTGCACAGGGAGAGCACAGGCTGAGGGGGTCCTGCTTGGGGGGCCCTTGGGGTGGGCTAACAGAGCCTTCAAACCTCTGTACAGGGGGGTGAGAGCTCTTGGTGGCCTCTG
Organism: Nettapus auritus; assembly: GCA_011076525.1. Taxonomy (NCBI): domain Eukaryota; kingdom Metazoa; phylum Chordata; class Aves; order Anseriformes; family Anatidae; genus Nettapus; species Nettapus auritus. Next base: position 6,803,578 of record CM021779.1, on the reverse strand, counting down.
AGGAGGTGCAGAAGGAGACCCAGCCCGCTCAGCCCTTTTTCTGATGGTCTCAGGGGAACGAGCAGGGGTGGCCACAAGGCTCGGGAGCTGCTTTTTGCCAAGGGGGCAGCTCCATGGAGGCAGGGATCCCTCCTGCGCTGCCAAAAACAGCAGCAGGGCCGGAGCCCAGCAGGAGCCGGGATGTCATCTGCCTGCCCCCACCTCTGCAGCCCCCCCAGCAGCCCCGGCACCCCCAGCCCTCCTCCGGCTGGTAAAGGAAAAGATCCTCGCTGAGCACAGCAGCCTGTCAAAGCCTGCAGCGCCTTCCCCATGCAAGCCTCCATCCCTCCCTGCATCCTTCCCTGCAACCCTCCCATGCAAGCCTGCATCTATCCCTGCCTCTCCCATACAAGCCTGCATTCCTCCCTGCAATTTCTCCCCTCTGAGCCTGTATTCTTCCCATGCAAGCCTGCATCTCTCCCTGCATCCTTGCCATACAAGCTTTCATCCTTTCCAGCATCCCTCCTCTACAAGCCTGCACCCCTCTCTGCATCCTTCCCATGCAAGCCTACATCCATCCCTTCATCCTTCCCATATAAGCCTGCATCCCTCCCTGTATCCCTCCCCTACAAGCCTGCATCCATTACTGCATCCTGCCCATAGAAGCCTGCATCCATCTCTGCATCTCTCCCCTACAAGCCTGCATTTTCCCCTGCATCCCCCTCCTACAAGCCTGCATCCATCCCCACATCCTTCCCTGCATCCCTCCCTGCACCCCCCCCAGGCTCCCTGCCCGTTCTCCCCCTCCCACATCTGGTGCTGAGCCGCACAGGACCCCTACCCACGCCGTCCCCATCCCCGTGTCCCTGTGCCGCCCAGCCGCGGCGGTGGCCGAGGAAGCGCCTCCTGCACCCCCGTGCTCGGGCGCTAAATGGAAGCGGCAGATCGATCCCGCGTGTGCCGAGCTGACACGGAGCCTCATTAGGGGTTAGTTTTCATCCTCCTGCTCCCTGGCAGCCTTCACATTATCCCATAAAATTTATTTACTATTTCATGAATACATAAGCAGCAGGCAAACGCCGGCTTTTTATATATTTACACTGTATATATTTCACGGGAGAGTTATGTGTGTCTCTGAGGCAGAGTGGAGGGAGCGAGAGGGGAGCAGGAGCAGAAGGAGAAAGCAGCTGTGAGGGAGGAGGGAGGGGAGACGGGGATGGATCCTGCCGAGGGTGCTCACGTCCCGCTGCTGGGGTATCACCGATGGCTTTTTTGGGGCAAAATCAGGGAAAAAAAACATTGGACAGGGGCTGGATGTGCAGGGTTTTGGGGGCAACGCTGCACAGTACCGCAGCGCCCAGCTGTGGGGATCCAGATGCGGGGACCGACTGCACCCTTGTTGCTTTCCCCAGTCTTGAGGCTCCAAGAAAAGGGCTTTTAGGGGCGGCAGGAGCCAGCTGTGGGATGCCCCCGGTGAGGAATGAGCTCGGAGGAGGCCAGCTGCACCCCATCACCCCTGGGGCTGCTGTGAGGTGCTGGCTTGGGGTCGTTGGAGGGGGAGTGCGCAGGGTGCACCCCGTGATGCCTGTCCTACATGGACAAAGACCCCATCCTTATCAAACCCCATCCCTTTTCCCCCAGAATGTGCTCCGTGCCCATCTCGGTTGGCAGAGGTTGGCTCCCTGGGCTCGAAGGGGAGCAGAGGGACGGGAGAAGGGCCGGCACCCTCCCTCGGGAGGCAGAGCGGAGCGGAGATCCCCCTTTCCAGAGCGAAGGCGAGGAAAAAAAAAACCCGGTGGTGCTCATTTGAACCACGCAGCCACTTGTGGCCTGATGCCATCGGAGGAAAGAAGCAGCCAAGAGCCACTCGAATGGTGTGCGTGGGGAGGAGACGGGGACGGAGGCAAAACAAGAGCTGGGAAGGCAGGAGGGGGATTATGGCCCGCCCGTCACCCCTGGTGGAGGCAGGGAGCAGGATCAGTGCCTGGCAGCGTGGCCCCCAGGTGATTTTTTGGCAGATCCCACCAGAGACATCGGCGCTTGGCGTGCCCCCCAGCAAGGCGTGGGGATGCACGCAAACCAGGCAGCGTCCCCAAATGTCACCACTGCTGGAGCCACCACAGAGCCAGCTCCTGGCCTCCACTGGAGGAACAAGGGGATTTAATCCTCTGAGCTGCGAGGCTGCTGTGCAAACCTGAGCTCTTTCTGCAAGGTGCCCGGTTCCTCCATCCTCTCCCCCCGGCACCACGTCGTGCGTCCCTGGGAGAAGGGAGAGGAACCGCGGGGAGGATCAGAGCAGGCGGCCTCCAGGCAAAGCTGGAGAAGGCCAAGGGAGAAAGAGGGGGGAAAGGGGGAGGCAGAGGAGCTCCATGAACCCACCAGCCCACCCCGCAGCATTCCTCCGTAGCCCTTCCCGCTCCATCAGTCATTTCTGCGCCGCCGGAGCTGCGGCTGCCAGGAGCAGAACAAAGGGGAGGGCGGCCGGGCCTCCTGCTGGGGAGGTCACCGCAGGGGCGAGGCCAGCCCTGGGCAGGAGGCTGAGGTCTCGGGTGATTTTTGGACAAGGGCTGGGGGATCCCCACCTCCATGCCCGGGGCGCTGTATCACCCTAATGCTGCCGGTGCCACGGCATCCCGCTGCCACCCGTCCTGTTCCCATCACGGACGTTGCAGCTCCCCCTGCTAAATTCAGGAGGTTTGGGATGAAAACGAAGCCGCTGACTTCTCCCTGCACCGCTGTTTTCCCTCTGGAGGAAGTGCTCCCTGCAGCAAGCAGCGTCACTGGGAGCTGCAAACACCAGCTGAAGGATGAACAGATTTTCTGCACGCGCCCATTTTACAGATGAGGAAGGGAGGGAAATGAGGGGTGCCAAGGGGCAGGGCAAGGGCACCAGGCAGGGGGTTTAAGCATAAACTGGAGATCTAAAAGGAAATAAAAACCAATCCCCAGAATTGCTGAAGTCCTTAATGATTGCCAGAAAATCATGTGCCTCGGCAGCAATACCTTCAGCTTTCTGTCTCTGTTCTGGACCCGTCCTCGTTCCCGTGCGGCAGCACTGGAGCCCCGGCTGCCGCTTCCCAACCCAAATCAATTCAGTGCTAATTTGAAAAGCAACACGTCCGCCGAGCCCCCTTCCTCCGGCATGCTCAGACCAGCCCGGCGGAGCCCCAGCAGGCAGGAGGGGGGGTCCTGAGCACCACGACGGCAGCTCCTCTGTGAGCAGCTCCACCACAGGGTTCGGAGAGCCGGCTGGAGCCGCGGGACGCCTTCCTGGGTGATGCCTGATGATGGCAAGCCCGGTCCTGTAAGGGGTTTGCGCTTTTGGTGTGTGCCAATTAACGGGATGTGGCCATCAGCACTGCAGCTGGGTCCCTGGAGCTTTCACAGCCCACCTGCCTCTGCGGAGGCTTTTCCTTGGGCACCGCTGGAGGAACGAAGGGATGGGACGGAGCGAGGAGACCCAGCCGGGTGGCACCCGTCACCTCATCCCCCATCGTGTCCCGTGGGACCTTGCACAGCGCCCAGCTTCCAGGCCACATTTGTTTTTGCAGAGCCAGCAGAAGGCTGCCCAGGCTTCCCGTGGTCCCAGCCCAGCCCCATCCCACTACCTGGGCTCACGAGCACAAACCCCGGGATGTTTCCGAAGCCGCAAAGCCGCCGCCAGAAGTCACGCTTGGCATGCACGGCTCGGTGTGCCTCTTGTTGAATTCCTAGCACAAGCCGACGGGTGACTGTCACTCCATTTCCAGTGATCACAACCGAGAGACAAAACTTGGAGCTGGAGTATTTGTGGCCAAGGCACACGGTTAAAACAGGCAGGAAAGGTTTGTTGAATACATTCAAATAATTAATACATGTGAGAACACTGTGATTCCCTCATCGCCAGTCCACAAACAGAAAGAAGCTAAATTCATTAGATTAATATTTGTTGAGACTTATTAGTTTAGCTCTAATTTCATGATCAGATGGCATTTTCTGGAAGTTGAAAAGCAGGCGCTGAAGATTCGCTGAACCTAAACCACAGCATTAAAGGGCAAAGCAGCTCCGAGAGGAAAGGCTGCACGAAGCCCGGCTCCCCCCGCAGCACGGAGAGCAGCTTTTCTGCATTACCCCACCTCGGGCCACGGCCCAGGGCTTTTAGGACTGGAGTGGACAAGCTGGGGCTGCTCAGTTTGGGGAAAAAAAACCCAGATCGCTCCCCTTTGGCACCGCTGTGACTTAACCCCCTTGTCCACCTTGGTCGTGCTGCTGCCAACAGCTTCCAGGGCCCCGTAATTCCCCGTCCTGCCCAGCCGGTGCCTTTCCAACCCTGCCTCCTTCAGCCGAGGGGGGAGATGAGCTCGTGAAGCGTCTCAGCCAGGCGTAGACCCCTGCGCACCTGAGCGAGCCCCCGTCCTTCCGCAAGTCCCTGCTGAAGGTGACCGAAGCGGGCAGGTAGCAAGGCAGCACAGCAGCTTTCTCCAGGGAGGAGGCCTTCCTGAAGCTGGGATGCCTCCTGGTTTAGTGGTGGTGTTCCCCACACAGCCCCAGGACCTCAGAAGAAGGTCCGGGTGTGTTGAACCTACCCTTGGGGCTGGCTGGGCAAGGCAGAGGCGCACTGAGTGGTGCCACCCGGGGCCGAGAGTCTTTGAGCTGTAGGAGCTTGCTTAAAGCCAAGCCCTCGTGCCCAAGCTGAGCAGTTCCTGCCTTTCCTTCCCACCGCATCAGGACCTCACCCGATGAACCCCGCAGCAGCAGCTCCGGCGTGGCAGCAGCACAAACCGCAGCCGCCGGCCCCGTCTCCATCGCGGTCGCTCCAAGCATGAAATCCGCCAAGCCCCGGAGCCAGGCGAGGCGTTTCGCCCCGCGCACGGCTCGGTCCAGCAAAGGGGACTTCACTCCCTGCCTCACGGAGCTGGGAAGTGCCCACCCTACAGCTGTGTGGGGTCCCAAAGAGGGCTGGGTGCCGGAGAGCCGACTGGGAACATGCGTGGATCCCCAGCTGTCCCCAAAGCCACCCGGCTCCGTCTCTCCGGGGAATGATGCTCGTCTCCGGGTAGCGGCACGCAGCGTCCCCTGCTCCTGGGGAAAACTTTTAGGGAGGGAGAATTGATTTTTGAGTGTTATTATCTTAATTACAGCGCACATTTGCTACCGCTGCACAAGCCACGTTGAGGCACCGGTGGCTTCACACCAGCTGGGGAAAAAAAATGAAAGAAAGCCACCAAAAAATTTGGAATCACCGCAGAGATGCCAGCTCCGTTCCCAGGACACGAAGGCGTCCTCTTCCTCCCATCACACACACACACACAGACCGTGGGTGCTTCGGCCTCGAGCGCCCGGTGAGGAGGGTGAGGCCGAAGGCAGCGTCCCCCCCCCCCGGCCACCCCGTGCTCGGAGCCGCCTGACCCCCACGGGTCCCCTCGCTGACAAAAGGCCTATCTTCTCTCCGCCTAAATGATTTAAATTCTAATCAAACATCATTTATGGTACATCTCGGAGCCGTCTCCCGGGAACTGCTCCCACGTGAGCCGTTGCCAGGGCAACCGGGGGGTCTCATTTCAGAAATGTCAGATTGCATTATTGTCTTCACACTTCTCTGATAACCCGGTGTCTCTGCCTCTCCCGCCGCCGTCCCCGCGGCTCGCGCCAGCCTTCCCCCTCCTCGCCCGCCGTCCCCGGAGAAAATCGCCGGCTCCGTTTCATTACTCGCCCTGCCCGCCCCGCCGACACTGGGTCCCCTTCGGACTCCCGCGGCGTGGTCTGCTCTCGTTTTATTGCTGCTGGAGAGGAAGAAGAGGGCTCGTGTGGTGTTGGGGTGGAAGGGGAGATGCTCCCTCCACTCCCCGGCTGGATCCCTGCATCAGCAGGGTGGTACCCGACCCGCCGGGGCACCTTGGGGATGCACGAGGATGCCCTAAAAGCCACCCAGAGGGGCTCGCACCGAGGTCCTGGGTGCACCGAGGTGAGCCCCGGTCTCCTGTAGACATCCCAAGGGTTCCTGAGGGGCACCTCCCGGCACACACAAGAGCCAATTAACCACCATCTGCTAACTGTGGTGAAGGAGGAACCGCTTCTCCCCACCCACGGTTCCTTGTGGGCAGGTTAAAGCAGCCAGAGGTCAGCAGACACTTTTTGTTATGGTCACAAACATGTCTGGCACAGCCAGGTGGAGCAGCCACCAAGAGGCATGGAGAGCAGTCACTAAAAGCCAGCACAGGCATTTCACGCCACGTGAGCCATCACCTACACGTGGTCTTCAGCCCTACGGGCAGAAACAGCAAGTCTGTCACCTTCTCCTCAATGTGAGGCTCACACCACCCTGTCATAGCCAGGACATCTTGTGGCTCCTTGGGGCACCAACAACCCAACCCAACTCACCCAACCCAACCCAAGAAGAGCCTATCCAAGCTTCAAGTTTCCCTTGCTCCCATGTTCTCTGCAAGCATTGCCAACTCCTCAAGCCATTTATGCTTCTTTGGCCCTTCCATACACTGTGCCTCCCACAGAGGTCCACCTCCACCTGCACAGAGGTCCTAACCCTTGCCTCCAGCTCCCAGAGGCCAATAATTAAAACCACGGTTGGCTGATGAGCCTCTAATGAGGTTTGGCTCTAAGCTGTCCAAACCCAGCCGAGCTGGGTCCAACCCAGCTGTGGCTTTCACGTGCCACCAGGGACAAGTGGCTGAGCTGCTGGGAATTTGGTCCTGGCTGGAGACAGTGCTGGTCTTACAGCCCCAGGAACGGTTTGGGGCCTCAGGAAGCTGGGGGCAAAATGGGGGTGTTTTCGTGACTACTCTGCCACCGCTTAGGGGCATGGGGGGATAAGCTGTGTGGGGTGGTTGGGACGGGACCATGCGTGCTGGCCCTGCCTGCCCCTGGTGCTGAGCTCCTCGGCCCATCTGCCAGCAGCACTGAGGTCTTCACCAACTTTAAATCCCTACGAGCCTAGGAAATACTCCCCAGGAGAGTCCCCACCCAGGGCAGGAGGATTTGGCCCAACAGCCCCAAATCCCTTATTTTTCCCCCATTTCCCTGCATCCTGCCCTAAGCACGGTGGCTGGGAAGGTGTCAGGGGGTGGCCCCGACGAGCCGGGCCGGTGGCGGTGCCGTCCCCGCGTGCGCTGTCCTGCGTCCATCCATCTGCCGGGCGCCCCGGCTGCCTGATAAACCCCTAATGAACTCCCGATACCGCCTCTTCCCAAAGAATAAACCAGCGCTGGCCCAGGCGGTTAATATTTAACTGAATAAGGGCCATAAATATGGAAAATGGGACTTTTAATTAAATAAGCAGCTTTTAAAAGGGCCCTTGGGCCGAAGCGGCTTTTGTTTAAATATGATTGATTTGACATGTCCTTTCCCTCCCGTTTTTTCTCTCTCTCTCTCCCTCTCCCTTTCGGTGCAGGGATGGGAAGCGGGGCTGCTCGTCCCCGTCGCGCCGGCTGCAGGGATCCCGCTGGCCTTCCCGGGGTGGGGGCAGACCTGGAGGCGTCCTGCTGGAGCGGGGCCACCAAGAGCAGGGGCACAAGGGGAGGGTTTCGGACCGAGATGGGTTCGGAGGAGCCCTGGGTGTTGTGCAGCAGCTTCTTTCTGAGCTGTGAATCATCCAGAAGGAGCGACAGCTTGTTTAATCTCAATGTTCTCGGAAGGGCCTCTGCCGGGATAAAACACCTCGACCAGAAGTGATGCCCAGAGCCAGGGCAGGGACAGCACACAGCAGTCGCTACCCTCTCCCCCCTGCTTCTTTTTAAAAGCTGTAACCCCCCAGGTTTCAGATTTTCCATAAATGCCCTCCTCTGCAGGAGGCTGAAGCCATGGGGATGACCCAGAGAGGATCCCAAGTGTTTGCGCATGGCGGAGCCTCCTCCAAAGAGTTTGGGAGGGGAAACTGAGGCAGGGAGCGGGGAATGACTGGCCAGCACAGCCAGGAGATGGACTCATCCCCCAAATGTCAGCGCACGTGGAGCTCAGCTGCCAACTGTGCAGGTCTTACCAGCTTTGCTGTTGACGTTTGGGCTGTCCTCGTGCTGATGACTCCAAAACCTCCCAGGGGGACCCTGTGGGGGTGGCAGGGGGGCAGGTCCTGGGCTGGACGGCCACAGCATGCAGGAGACCCGAGGAGCATCTCAGGATCACCAGATTTGGCTCTCTAAGAAAGAGGAGCTGGGTGAAAGAAGCCGAACCACCCTGAAGCGAGCGATGCACCAGGATCCGGTGGAGCTTCGCCCAGAGCCGGCTGAGCTCCTCTCCTTCCCCTGCCCAAAGGCTTTCAGGGCGTCTGCAAAGCCCGACGAGAAGCCCACGTAAAGCTGCCCTGGCTCCTGTGCTAGATGCTGGGGGTGCCAGTCGGTGCAGCCCCGAGCTGGGCTGCCACCACGAGCAGTATTTGCTCCCCACCAGCTCCTTCTGCCTGCTTTCATCATCTATTCCCCACCGATGCCGCAGGCCTCGGGCTCCCTTCGTTCAGTGCAGGCACGCCGAGTTTCAGCCGAGGGAGCAGAGAGTTAATTATCTCCACAAACTACTCGGGGGAAGCGAAGTATTCCCCAGACCTTGACCTGTTGCTTCAGTGGGATTTCACGTGAGATGCTGTGAAATGGGGGGGGAAAGTGAGCAGTGAGGGAAAAGGGCAGGTTATGCTTCCTGTCACTTCTGGGTGCCTCTGGGTGTGAAGCTTTGACCAGGGATCACTGGATTTGAATATTGCCAGGGTGCTCAAAGCTGGGTCCTCACCACTGGTTTGTGGGATCTTCTCCCCCCAGGAACAGCCCCCTGGCCCCATACACGGTGAGAGCATCAACACCTAGGACAAACATAACTTCTCCCTTGGCTTAAGCATCCCTGGGCCACTGGTGACAACTGGAGCTGCTTCTGAACCCTGCTCAGTGCAGGCATCACCGGAGACCTCCGAGGGCAGGCTGGAGGAGCCCAGCTGCAGAGGCATGGGCAGAGCTGTCCCCCACGGGTCTCCTCCAGGCACCCTGCTGTGGCTCCGGCTCCTCCACGACACACAAAATGAAGTGCAGGAGGATGTACTTTGGTTTCAGTTTGTTCGTGGATGAATTGAACCCTGCACCTTAGCCTCAAGCCTCCAGCAGGTTGCGTTCCCCTGCAGCACCCGTGCTTGTCTAGGTTCCCTGCCTCAGATGTCATCACCCAGCTAAGAGCCTTCCGGGAAGCCAGCTTCCTTCTGAGCTGCCTCCCAGTGACGCACCCTTTGTAATTATTCACACACGTTACTAAACATTTTTTCTTTTCCCTTTAAAGCACGTGAGGCACTGCCTAGATCAGCCGGTGACGAACACACACGCACAACAGCTCCTCGCCTCCACGCCATCCCGAGGCACCTCCAGCCTTGGGTGCCCTCTCCAACACTGCACAAAGTCCTGATTTTTCTCCCTCTGAAATGCTGACACATCTCAGCCCCGGTGTACAACATCTGAACACGGCACCGCCGCTGGATCTGCCCCCAGTACCTGGCAGCAGGGAGTGCAGCGCCAGGGACAGCGATGACCAGGGCTGGGTACCCACCAGGCGACACCGAAGCTGGCAAAGTGATTTTATGAAAGGGGGGCTAATGCTCACATAGAAAATTGTAATTCCTAAGGAATTACTAGCAAATATTTCCGTGAATCTCAATGCTTGGTCCTCAGCAGCATGAGGGCATCGTAGCTCTGATGCTGAGGGATCCCGGGAAATCCCAACCCAAACTGCAGCCAAAATTCCTGGCCAGACCAACACAGGCAATGAGTGACATCAGTGGCACTTTGGTGGGCTTGGGCACGTGAGAAAAGCAACCAGGACACGTCCTGGAGAGGTGCTATGCCACCAGTCCCAGGACGCTGGGCTCTTACCTCGCTCCTGGGGAGGCCAGGCAGAAGGCAGAGCTCACCGTGGCGCTGGAGAGACCGGGAGGTTTTGTAGGGATTTTTTTTTTTTTTTAAGGTATGGGGTTTCAAAAAAGGGAAAAAAAAAAAAAAAAAAAAAAAAAAAAAGGCCCAGTGTTTGCAGCCAACACGTGTAATCTGTTGCAGTCCTTGTCAGACAAAACAGTTTTGCCGTAAGACAGCGATTCCCAGAGGGGAAAGGGGCGAAGTGAAAATACTTTATCAGCTGCGTACATATGTAAAGCGGTACCCTGGTTGAAAAGCAAAGCCTCTTTCCCTTTGAAAGCAAGGCAGGGAGAGACGGGAGGCAATTGCCTAAGAGCAGGGACAGAAATGACACAGGCACAAAGCTGAATGCGGCAAACCCCAGGCCTCGCTCCTAAAATATGCTTATCTCCCCATCGGGCTGAAATAACCGCCGGGCTGTGGGGAGCGCGGATTCAAAACCAAACCCAAACAAACCCCAGCTTCGGTCAGTTTTGGAAAACTCTTTAAAAATACACGCGTGGCTTTTAATGTACAAATCGCGATCTGATTCCAAGATCAAGAGCAAATCCTGCCGCAGTCTTTTAGGGTCGGCGGGGGGCCTTGCGCCAAAGCGTCCGTGTCCCCAGGGCGCTGTGCCAAAAATGTGCTGCTTTGGGAGGGTCACGCTGCTGCCCCGTACCTGCTGCTGGTTTCAGATGAGATCCTGGGGCACAAGCTCGTCCTCCCGCTCCGAATTCAGGGTCTGTGTTAAAGGCTGAGAGCTCAGATGTGTAAACCAGCCCTCTGCTTCGCGGGACGAGCAGGCTCAGCTGGCAACAGGTGTGCTCGCCGCTGAAAACCCAGTGGTTTCCTCCCTCTCCATCCATCAGCGAGTGCCCTGGGAAGAGGGAAATAAAATGAATGGCGTGCAGCAGCTACCCGTCACCCCTGGCGAGACAGAGACCGGGTCTCGATTTACACGGATGGGGATGGGAGAGTCTGGGGGGGATGCAGGCGCCCAGACCCGGGATGCAGAGCCCGGGGAGGGCAGGAGCCAGGTGTGCTGATGCTGCCGGGCAGCGGAAGGTAAGCAAAAGGGCTGGGGGAGGGAGCTGGAAAAATAAAGGAGAGAAAGAAAGGGACCGAGGAGCGGCAAGGCGGGCGGGCCCCCCCAGACGGAAGGAGCACGCGCGCGTGCCCATCTGGGCGCTGCATCACATTGAAATTGTCCCGCATTAAAAATTCACCAGGCAGCGAATTTTCAAGGGATTTGTAGTAATTAGATGACAAAATGCTGGCAAATCTCAGGCTTGCCAAAGATGTTACTCAGGGGTCAAAGACTCGACACTTTTGGCTGGGTAATTTGTAAGTGTCAATCACACTCAGCCATCAGAGGGAGAGCGGGGATCTAAGGGCTGCATCCTAACGAAGTCCAACGCCCCTGCCTGCAGCCGCGCTCGCTGCCTCTTGCGAGGGACTCGAGGCACAGCAGCGGAAACACAGAGGCTGTATATACTGATTTTCCCCCAGAAAAACTTCCCACTTTTCATTTTTCGGGTCGGTTTCTAGTAGGAGGAGTGCTCGCCCTGGTTTTTGGCCACCAAGCGAGGCAGCTGCCCCGATCGCATCGCGCCGGCGCATCCGTCCCGGCCATCCTGCTGGGGGATGCAAAAAGGATTTGAGAAATGGGTGTTTTTCATCAGTCCTGCTGACATGTGCTTAACATTGCCCACAGGATGGGCTCTGCCTTCCTGCCACCCCGCTGTCTGCCTCCGGCTTGGCTCTGCCCAAACTGGCCGAGTTAATTCGGATACAAACGGGTTTGTCCCAAACCTGGCAGCTCCCATGCTGGGGACCAGGACCCACTGCGGGCTGAGCTGCCTGGAGCCTTGAGGAGAGGAGAAATTAACGGGATTTCCACTCCATCGGTGAGAAACCAGGCCACAAAATTAAGTTCTGCCCAAGGTGCCATCAGAACTCTTTGCCCTGCCATGCACGAAGGCTCCGTGCGGCCGATCCCAGGGGGCTGTCCCCTGCCCTTTTGGGGGAATTTTGGCTTGACCCGTGTGAGCCCTGACACCACTTCGGTGGCTGCCACGGCCGTTTCAGTCTGCCAAGGACTGGCTGTGATTGCCTGGAGTCACAGGCTCTTTAAGAGCAAACTGCCCCACAGCAGGGCCCTGTCTCCCAAGCACAGCACCCTTCCTGCCCCCAAAACCCAGCTGAGCCCAGGATCAGCCCTGGCGTCGTCCCAGCACGTGGAGCCACTGCAGAGCCGCTCAGCAGGGATTTACCAGCCTGATGCCTGGTGGGAGACAGCCTCGGGGCTGTCCCGCGATGCTGACTGAGGCCAGGCTTCGCCAGCTCCAAAAAATCCCCCCGAGAGAGCCAAGGCACTCGGGTTTAGGTCGCTGGAGAGGCAAGAGCACAAATTCCTCTCCATCTCCAGTGGGTTACGAGGATGTCCTCGTTCTACCTGCTAAATCCCACCTTTGGTTTTGGACCGCAAGGGGAGGTTTAAGCTGGAGGAAAGGGACGGAGGGATGCAGGGAGGGGCATGGCAGAGGTGGCAAAAGGGAGAATTGCCTTCGGGAAGAGTTTCTGTGGTTTGAGCCCGTTGCCGTTCCTTGCTGGAGGACATTGGGACCACAATATCTGTAACTCAGCCCAGCGGCAGCGCTGTGCTCTCCAGCCATCGTGCTGCCCTATATAAGCGAGCTGAGGGGCCTGTAAAAGTGGCTGTGGGTTTCTCCTCAATTTAAAAAGTCATTTAGCAGCTACAAAACGTTGCCTGCCAGCAGCCGGGCCTCGGAGGGGCATCCTGCCCCTATCCAGGCAGTGGCTGGGTTTCGAGACTCTATTATGCGGACTTAAATAGCACTAATTATGGACCGAGGCACCCAGAGAGCGGCAGAGGTGCTTCTCGATAATTCTTTCTCCGTCTTAATGCCACAATTCCTCTGTTCTCCTTTTTTGTCAGTGGTTCCCTTCATTTCCAGCACCAGGAGCCATAAAGCCCAGCACAGGTTTTTCCTATAAAGCGCTGATGAGTTATAGGAAACCTAACCCCCACCTCGACCGACCGTGCTGGGAGGGCAAGGACAGGGACTCTTCCCTGTCCAGGGCTGCTGGAGGTGGAGCAGATCCCAAATGTGCGTGGCAACGATGACAAAAAGGCCAAAAAGCAGTGGCACAAGCCTGGAGCCAGCGTCCTGCTGCACGAGAGGGCTGGCGAGTGCTTCAGAAAAGGAATTTTCCTTTGGAAAAGGAACTCGCGTGCATCGGGATGCTGTGAGCATGCTGCTCCTCGCTCCGTGCCCGGCTCCTGCCCCTCTCTGCAAAAAGGCAAAGGTTTGAACCCCACCTTGCTGGAATTTGCTGGCTGCTTTTGCTCCACTCCCAGATCAGCCCCTGGGAAAGCCCGGAGCTCCCCACGTGCCCCAGCGCAGGTATAGGTGGCAGAAGGGACTGACCCCGGTTCTCCAAGAGCCCCAGGTCCAGCAGCAGGGTGGGAGGCAAAGCCTGACCACGGCAAGAGGCTGCAAGGGAGAAAATGAACCAGCAAGGTCCTGGGGCTGTGAGAGCGCCCCTGCCCTAATTGCACCCTGATCCTAATTGCGCCTTGATCCTAATTAAGTGGCACCAATTACGCACCGTGGCACGCTGGGGTCTCTCCAGGACCGTGCTCCTGCACGAGACCAGGCTGCCAAGTGTCCCACGGGATGACACTGGCCACCAAGAGCCAGCTCTAGGGGATTTGGGGTGCCTGCCCCTCCTGGGGCTCTCCCTCTCCTGGCTGCTCCCGCACCCCGCTGACGGAGCCTCGCGCTCCTGCGCCGGCTGCTTTGCATATCTCACCGATTCCGGTCACATCGTGCACACATATGCCTCAGCCAACGTTTGTTGATATTCTCTCTGCCTCTCTTCCTAGCTCCAGTTTGGGGTGAAAGCCTCCCTTATTAGCCAATTTGGATACCCATTTACTGTGAATTACTGAGCCTGATTATTATTCATGAATGGATAAGTCTGAAATCTCAAGCCCTGCCATGCGATTTCTCTCCCTCTCAAATGCATATATTTAGGGAAAACAGGAGGCAGCGTGTCCGTGTCACGCTGCAGCGCGCTCCGGAGGAAGGAGAGCTGGGCAGGGCCCCTCGCTGCCCCCTTTTTTTGAACACTGACTTGTTTGGGAGCACGGTGGCACCGGGCAAAGAGCAGCGAGACCCAGGACAAGGTGCAGAAGTGCTGAACTTTAAGGAGAGAAATCCACGCTCTCCAAATCCCAGCAAATCTCCACCAGCATCCACAAGAAGCTTTCCAATAACTGGAGCTTGCTGCTGTCCCCTCCAACGGGGGCCAGGTACCGGGAATCACCTGGGTGGCGGCAGAGCCCGTAGGCATGGGGCAAATATTTGAGTGCCGGCTGCAGGAAGGGGAAAAGAGGTTTGCGATCGCCCACGGAAGGAGGCAGGAAAATCGGGGGCTGAACAAAAGAAAGCCCCGGCTGCCACGTAGCCAAGTTTGCAGCACACCTGCACGCACAGCGGGGAGCTGCCTCCAGCTGGAGCTCTGCAAAGGGGAAACCGAGGCAGCCAGGGGAGGTCTGAGAGCACCGCGCAGGCGGCGGCTCTGCCCCAGCACTGCTCCTGCCGAAGGAGCAGCAGCCGAAGTGGGTTTTGTAGAGCCCAAACCTTTACCGTGTGCTCCCTGCCACGTTTTGCTCCAGCGTGCTGGGCGAGCAGGCGGCCAAGCTGGGAGCGTCGCTGCTGCTGTGCCGGCACGCAGCAAGAGGGGCTCGCGACGGAGCCGGCAGCAAGCAGGGCGCACGAGAGCCGAGCTCTTCCCAGGGCTGGCAAACGTGCGGCGCGGAGTTGTGCTACGGGGAGACGTGCTGCTTGAACTCCTGCGACGAGCCCTGGAGCCCCAGCCTCTGGGGAAGGTTTTTGCAAAGGCAGCACGGGACTAGGGAGAGGAGGAGAGCTGGGAGGCAGGACGGAAATCACCTGGATGTGGTTGCAGGGCTCCTGTGCCCTCCTGGGAGTGGGGACCAGCAGCACGCAGCCCAGCACGGACCCTTTGGGGTTGCCTGCCGCGGAGCTGGCAGCCCCCGAGGCCTCTGCCAAGAGGCAGCACCGAAGAAAAGCCAGCTTTCCATCAAAGCCCTGCGATTCAGCAAACAGGCTGCGTTCAAAGAGCATCCTCGTCCAATTCCGAAGCAGCTAAGGAGCAGGGGAGACCGTTTCCCATAACTACGCGGACAGTTGTAGAGTATTTTATCGTTAGGATCATTTCGGATCCCAAAAAGAAAAAAAAAGGCAGTGGGGAGTGATGAATTCCGCGCAGACCTACTTAGGCTTTCGGTTTAATTTAAGTCAATTAGCAGAAATATGCTCGTTCTCGGAAAATTCCCGTTAAAGCCGCTGTCATTTTAGGGTGCGGGACATGGGATTCTTCCTACGTAACAAAGAAGCCTCTGCTCGCGGAGTAGGAATTAACTCAAGCCGTTCTCCGGAGCTGCGATCAGCACTTTCCTAATTAACGCGCGGGCAGATAGCTGTACACATACACAGCCCCCCCCCGCACACATCAAACAGATTTCCTCGATACCAAATTGCCTGAAAAATTAACCAGTGTCAAACTGCTCAGCGAGATAAGTATCATTAAGGGAGAAAGAAAATCTTCATTACGTTTGAAGGTACGGAAAAAGCCCCTCGCCAACGTCCTCCAGCCCGGTCCCGGCCACGGCAATAAGGCGTTTGAAAACGTATCAAAGGGTTAAATTAATTTTCATTAAAATTTAAATTTGAGCAGGCTCCCTCTCTCTCCTCTCCTCCCTCCTCCCCCTCTGAACGTTTGACTGGCAACCATTTCATATTTCAATCTCGGCAGAACAAATTGAATTAGATGTTGAAACCAAACTCTGCTCTGTTCTCTAAAGCCTACATGCTCTGCTTGCGCTAATCCTTTTCGGCGCTGCTGCAGACCTCAGAGACGCTCAGCAAGAAACCTGCCCCGCCACAAAAGACAATGAGGGGAGGAAAAAAAAAACAACACGGGAAAATCCAAGCCGAACCTGCAACCCTGCGAAGCTCTGCTTTAACAGAGGGCTGGGGGACACACGTAGGAAGGGACCTGCTCGGCTCCTCCGTCCTCAGGGCCAGCTGGGCACGTTTGTTCCTCCCTCCTGCAGGGTGCTGAGCCATCTTTCTGTCTGATCCTGCTTCCCTGCTCTTGTACCTATCAATATATATATATATATATATTTTTTTTTCTTTTACCTTGAAGCATTTTTTCCCATGGATCTTGGGATGGTTTTCAGCTTTCTGGCGGTGCTGTGCGCCTCCCACCTTTCCCCATCCTTGGCTGACCTGATTCGTGTCCAGAGATGCTGAGCCCCTGCTCTGAGCTGATCAGACTGACCCCGAGGCACGCGGCTTTGCTCCCCCCTGGTGACACCCCAGGACCCCCACCAGGAACGCTGGGCAAAAAAAAAAGGGTAAAAAAACAATAAAGAAACAAGATTCCCTCACTACACGTC
Source organism: Nettapus auritus (assembly GCA_011076525.1). Lineage (NCBI taxonomy): Eukaryota > Metazoa > Chordata > Aves > Anseriformes > Anatidae > Nettapus > Nettapus auritus. The sequence continues at coordinate 6,787,228 of CM021779.1, read as the reverse complement.
GAGTGTGCGGCCATTTCAGCCGACAGCCCCTTTCCTAACACTGCTCCACCACGTGTGCCTCAGTTTCCCCAGAAAAGGGGCAGTGTTTGGGGCTGGGAAGGGGCGTTTTGGGGCTGGGAAGCAGCAGAGCACTCGAGCAGGGACTGCCAGCTCCAGGAGCCCAGATGGGGGAGGTTTGCAGACACTCCCAAAGTGGTGGCAAGCGGCCGTGGGAGAGCAGGGCAGGCAGGACGTGCCCAAAAGGCCGGGCTCGCCATGCCTCCAAGCAGCGCCAGTGCTGCTTCATCCCCTCCTTCCTTCTCCCAGTGTCTTGAGAAGGTGCTGGCAGCACATTCATGCAGAGGCATCCTTAAATCAGAGCTGCTCCTCAGCACAAATGTTATCTCCAGGCCCTGGCACTGCCTGCCGACGCGCCGTGTGAGGCAGGCAGTTATTTAACCCAGCTCGTTTTACTCCTGCGGTCACACAAGCACCTTCCCTTTCACCGGGAGGGCCCCGGTGCTGTGCCTGCGCCCACGGCACGAGGCAGCCTGGGAAGGGGGACACATTAGCAGGGTTATTGGTTGGCTCTGGGCCCAGCCGGGCTCGCTAGTCAGGAGACAGCGGTGCCGTGGGTTTAACAAAGCCCGGTAATAGGTGAGGTTATGAGCATCCCGCTGCTGGGCGGGTTGGTACCGCCTCGCAGCAACAGGCAGATATGGCCAGGAGGAAAACAGCCTCGGCGGCAGCGATGTGCATCACGCACGCAGGCACACGTGGGCGAGCACGGGGACAGCCCCGAGTCCCCGGTCAACACCACGTGTTCGGCACCCGGCCTGAGCAGCACCCTTAAAACTGGAGCCCTCCCGACTCTCCCGACCCCAGCAGGATCTGCCCGGGGTCTCAAAAGGAGGTGGGGGAAACGTTTTGGCTGTTTTCCCCCCGGGCCCATCTCATGTGGCGAGCCAAGGAGGAGCAGCCCACCTGCTCTGCCCCACGCACTGCGAGGGGCCACTCGCACCTCGGCTGGCTTCCCTCGAGGGAATGCCAACAAGGTAGTGCACCGAAATGTGTGTGCTCTCACTTCCACTTGGATCCTGAACTGAGCACAGATCTGAGCCGTACCCCATGAGCACGTCCCTGGATGCTCCCAGGAGCCTTCTCCTCCTCCTGGCACCTCCACCCAAGGCGCTTTGCCCTGCAGGGCCAGCTGTGCCCCGTACCCACCTGGGCGGATGGCAGGCAGCTGCCGACGACCGGCTAGATGGCCTCGTCTTTGTTGCTCTCCTCCTCTTCCAGCTGCTCCAGGATTTCACCCAAAACCTCTGAGCGTTTCCTCTTCTTCGGGGAAGCTGGGGAGAGGAACAGAAAGGCACGGATCACAAGCCAGGCCCACGCACGACAAACACCAGCTCCAGCCCTCCTCGTCCCCCAGTGCTGCCGTTTCCATCTCCCCAGCTGCCCCGGGCAGCATGGCACCACGGAGTAAATCCCCACACCCCCTGCACCTTTCCTCCAAAGCCTTTTGCTGGAGGCCAGCGATACCAAAACCCTTCCCACGGAGCCCAGATCACCCAACCCAGGCTCTCAGAAGCCCCCAGACGCACGGCAGGACGCGGTCGCACGGACACCGCCACGCGCACCCTTCCCGGGGAAGGGACATCTCCGCTCCGCACCCTGCCACCATAGCGGGTTCCAAACCCCCCTGGGGGGCTGCCAGCCCCCGTGGCGCCGAAGCCATTTGTCCCCTGTGCCGGGGAGGCCGGGGACCGCCTTGTCTCCGCCGGGCAAGAAATGCCCCCGCGGCACGGCAGGAGCCGCCGCGCAGCCCCCACTCCCCCCGTGCTCCCCAGCCAGCGGCTCTCGCTCGCGAGAAGCACATGGAGAACAGCTGTTTAAATCCTGCTTTCAGACATCAAAAGCCTCGCTGGGTTTCTCAAACAAACAAACATACCATAGGACTGAAGAAAAGGTGTAAAATAAATAAATGGAACAAGCTGTGCATTTTCTTTTAGTATTACAGCTGCTGCGGGAGATAAACAACAAGTAAATGTCACAAAACATCAATACAGAAGAAATTAACCTGACAAAAGCTCACATCCCCCTCCTCTGCCTCGCCCCCGCCGCCCCCAGCTCGGAACAGTTTTGCATTTCTGGAGTTCCCATCTAATGATTTTTATTTTTCAATTAATTCCTTGACAGAGCGCCAGAGCCCGCCTCGCTCCCCGCCGGGGGCTGTGGGGACGGGCAGGGGAAGGGGGCGCCGGCTGCCACCCCCCAGACCCGAGGCGCTGGGCTCTGCCCCGCTGAGATGCCCAAAGACACAAAAATGGGATGGTTGAGGCCGGAGGAAGGCGCAGATCCCCACTGTCGACCCTACCCTTTGCTCTGCCCTCCGGGCTCCTGCTCCCCTGGCCGTCCTCGTGCTTAGGGTTAGGAGGTGAATAGGGTTAGGTGCGAATTCCCCAAATCCGTGGCAGGTCTGGGTTTGTCCCCCACCTGCAGTCCTTCTGCACCAGACCCCAAATGCCTCTTGTAGGGTCTGTTCGCCGCCCCCATCACACCCTAGGCAAACCGTACAGGTTTATTAGGAGGCTATGAGCATGGGAAGAGGTTGGATGGCTCTAGATTTGGGATCAGAACTGCTCCTACCCCTAAACCCACCCCAAGCCAACAAGGAGACTGTGGATCCCCCGACCACAGCACCTGAACCCATCGGATCCACACGCAGCACAGGGACAACCCCAACCCCAACGCCACCCCCAGCGCCGGGGAGCCCCGAGAGCGACCCGGCGCCTGCCTAACGGGGAGGAGAAAAGGAAAATAAACCGAAATCCAACAAAACCCAGGAGGGTGGGGAAGCGAATTGGTTCGACTTCCGTTCTGCTGCTCCAAGCTGGTTAAGGTTTGCCCGCTAACGATCCCATTTGCTTCCTTTAAACAATAGCCAAAGCCGGCGGGGGTGGGCCGGGAGGGGGATTACCACGGGATTAGAACGTGGCAGGGTTGCGGATGCCACGCTAATCCTGCAGGGTTTTACTCTCTGGCTACGGCATGTGTTTGCATTAGTTACAGATGCTCTGGAAAAAAAAAAAATTAAAAAAAAAAGAAAGGAAACACAAAGGGAGCCCAAAAGGATGGGAGGTGAGGGTGGGAGTGCAGCCGAAAGGAAAAAGGAGCCGCTTCGGGGGGCCGGGGTGAAGGAGGAGCAATGGGGGAGAGGTTGTGGGGTTGGGGAAGCCGCTTCCCTTCCTTTCCCTTTCCCATTCCCTTCCCTTTCACCCCGCAGGGGCAGGCCAAGCACAGAGCAGGGCTTCCCCCTGCAAAACCCCAAAGGGACAGGGGGTGCCTGCTCCAGCCTCGCTGCCGTCCTCTTCCTCGCCCTCTCCCACCCCAAACAAGAGGCAGATCCCCCCCGTTTCACCGCCCGCCCCATCCCTCCGACAAAAAAAAAAACCAAGCCGTCCCTTCCCCTTTTTTCCCTTTGCGCTTGGCGCAAAATTCCCCATCTGTCAATTTAATTCTTTGATCGATGGGAAAGAGCAGGAAAAAACGGCCCGGCACAGCTGGCTTCCCAAGTTAGCCCTGGCAGGAGACCGCCAGCCCCGCTGGTGACGGCTGAGCGAAATGTTTGCGGAGCGCAGAGAACACAAGTCGATAGCAATTTAGCTGGATTGGGAGCACGTACCTTCCCTGCACGGAGCGCGGGCTCCCGGGAGAGAGGCGGCGCCGCCTCGCTCGCCGACGTTTCCCCGGGCTGAAGCTCGTGGCTGCAGCTGCAGCCGGCGCCCCACGGCCGGCGTGCGGTGAAACGGGGGGGGAAAATGCAAGGAGAGGGGGGATCGGTGAGGTCCCGAGGGTTGTAGGTGAGTATGGGGAGGCAGGAGGTTGGGAAGGGGGTGCTGGGGGTCTGGAGGGGACCCCAGAGCTCGCCAAGATGTGCAGGGTGTAGAGGGGATCCGTCGCTCCCAGTTGTTTGAGGGGTGTAAGGATGCCTGTGCGCCCTGCTGTCCCAAGGGGATTGGCACAACGGCCCCTGGGGATCAGCCCCTATAAAATGAGGGCGAAAAGAGGCTGCTGGCGGCAGGATTGGTGTAGCCAGCCCGACGCAGGGCTTGCCACGGCCCTGCTCCATGGGACGGGCTGGATCAGCAGCCCCAGAGACAACCAGCTTTCCTGGGGGTTCTCTCCCCACCTCACTGCAGACAAGTCCCTTTACCCACAGCAGCACCCAGCCCTCCCTGCCACCCTCGTGGGCTCCGCAGCAGCTCCCGTGTTAACAAGGCGTTGTGGGGTGCCATTAAACCCCAAAGAATCCAAGTGGGGTTTTCCCTCCCGGTCTAAGACCCTCCTGCGTGAGGCTGAAGAGGAAGTGTGCTCGAGAAAGAGAAAAAAGATTTAAGCTCTTTGCTATTGAGCTTGGAGGCAGAATAGTGATCGGGGTCGGGCGGCGGGATCCCGTCTGGCAGCATCATCGACCCCACTGCTGGCAGCGGGGACCTCGCTTCCTCCCGGAACATTACAAAGGCACAGAAGGAGCCGTGAAGAGTGACCTGAAAACCACACAAAATGGGAATGGAGCCCACGCCACTTTACCGCACCTATTTAGACCGATTGAGAAGATGGCTCCGAAGCGACCTGATTGCTGGGACAAACGGCGGCACGGAGGCAAGATCTGGGAGGCCAGACCTCGCTTTGACCTGATGCAGAGCAGCAAATTGCGAGCGAGAAGCCGAATCTGTGTAAGTGGTGCCTAGAAATAAGGTGCAGAATCGCAGCAGAGAGAAGTCGGAGGCGGGACACGGAAGATGCTCCGTCTCTCGCAGCCCAGGAAGCGTTTTGTTGCTGAGCCACAAATGACAGAGCTGACGGGGGAGATGCTGGCTGGGGGATTCAGGCTGCGGCAGCTCGAGGCACCAGGTTGAAAGGTCAGCTTGCTCCTTCGGAGCTGGGATGCAGCAGCGAGACCCGTGCCATGAGGAGGAGCAAGGTGAGGTCGTTCCATGGTCAAGCCAAACCTAACTTTGGAAGCTCCTGCGCATCGCTGCTGCGCCCACTGCAAACCGAAACGGCACAGGGGAAAAAGGAAAGGAAGAAGGAAAAGGAGGGGCTCTTCAAAATACTTGTGGTGGTGTAGAACCTGGAAGAAATGTGTCCTGAAATCGACGCGAGATGGGGAATATCGGCGCTCTTTGTCCTGATTCACCCCTTCTGTAGGTGAAAAGTCTCCCTGGTGGCTTTCAGTTCTGTGGAATAACCAGGAAAAGAGGTGGGAGCAGCAGAGCCCACGTGTCACCATGTGCTGATGGCACGGCACTGCCAAGGTGACGATAGAAACACGCGACCCCCCTGCAGCACGGCCAGCAGCTCCCAGCAGCACCACGGTTTGTGGCGCTGGAGGTCCAAAAGGACCACAAAAGGCTTTCAGAGGGGAGAAAAAAATAGCGGGATGGCGATGCTCAATACCACAAAGACGTTTGGGGCACGAAGCACGGAATAAAGCAGTTGGATGGTGGGGTAAAGCTCACCCCAGCCACTGCACTGTGCCTGCTGAAGGCAGCTGCCTGCATGTCCTGCTCCCCAGGTACGGATGGCAGGGAGGTAATGCTGTGTGCGCTCCCCGCCCTGGGCTCTGCTCGGGAAAATGAGCTTCCAGCTAAGGTGGGGAGGCAATGGGGATGTGAATGAGCAGCCCCACGGTGGCTGCAAGCAGAGGCAGCTGCGGTTTTTAACCCTATCACCCGCACACCCATGGCAATACCAGGGCAGGGCACGGCTCCCTCCTGTCCCCCGGCCTTGCCATCCGGAGAGGGCACTTCCCAAACTGGCACCCGAAGGACGGAAATCCCCGCAGGCACGCAGGGAGGAGCCGCGCCCCGCTGTTGGTGCCAGGCTGCTCTCGTGCCCGCCCCGCAGGGGCTTTGTCCTGGAGATCTGCTGCTGGCAGATCCCGCTCGGCACCGGGATTAGCCACCAGCAGCTCGCAGCAGAGACGTGTCTGTGTGCAAGGCAGGGCTGAAGTCATTGGATATTATTTCTCTCTCTCCCCTCGAGACGGGTAGGAGAGCAGAGCTGCCTGCCGTCCTCGATCCTATTTCCAGCCCCTGAAGACGGGCGGCGATAACCTCGCTCCTGTTTTCCATCCAAGCCCCCGGAGCCACCGCAGCTCCCTCGGAGGCTGCAGCCCTCCTGGGAGGCGAAAAACCTCCTCCTGCCGCGCTCCGCATCCCCGCCTCGGCCAGGAAGGCACCAGGCAGGGGGGCCGGGGCGAGGAAAACAGAAATCAGGACGTGAGCTGAGCCTGGGGTAGGCGGCAGAGCTCGCCAGCAGCAGCCAGCATCTGCTGCCAGTCTGCACCGACAGCAAAGCCAAGCCCGTTCCCCATGCCCAGAGCAGAGGAACAAGGGCAGAAGGAGATCCCCCATAGAAAAGGGGTGCACAGAGCATCACACCTGCTCCCCTATCCCCCCAGGACGGAGACTCACGCTGCTGTGGACGTGTACCCGGTCTGGGCTGGGTTCTGGGGGGCACGTCCATCCCCTCCCAGCAGTGCCCACCTGCCCCGCTGCCTCCCAGCGCTTTGTGTGGGGTATTTCACAGGGCTGGCCACCGCCGTGCTCCTCCAGGTCTCCTTTTCAGCTCCGCGCTGGAGCTCAGCCCGCAGCTCCCAGCCCCTCCAGCTCACCACGTGCCACTTTGCTCCACTCCTGGCCCCATCACAACCCCCTTCATCCCTTCCCCTGCCAAGCCGCCTCTTTCCCAGCCCGCCCGTAAGACTCAGCACCACGCACACCCCTTCACCATCGTGTCCCCGGGTCCTGCTGGAGCTGGGCTCGCTCAACAAGCGAGGCTGGCTGCCTTCCCACCTCGGCGCGTGGCAAAAAGCAGCCCCAGAGCTGCTCCTGCCACCCCCCGGCCACGGGCATGACGGAGAGGGGAGGCGGGGAAGGGATGCTGCAGGGGATGCGGGAGGAAGAGCATCGATCTCCAGCTCAGTCCTCCAGCCCAGGGGAGCCCTTCCTACATAAATATTTGCCAAGCAATGCATTTGTGCCTGTCGATGGCTGTCAATAGGAGCCCGCGGGGCTGTTATCTGCCGAGCTGTCATTCTCGGGCACCTGATCCAAACGGCACTCTCCGGATCTCAACCCGTGGTCAAATTATTTGTCCTTTTTAACCGGGTTCCCATCCTCTGAGGGACTCCCCTCCCCTCCCAGGTGCCCGTTAGACCCAGCCCTTGCTGGGAAGCCGCCGGGGTTATCTCCTCGGTGCCACCGAGGGCGCTCGTCCCCTGCCCTCGCAGCCTGTCCCCACCTATGGAGCACCCTCGGGCGCGAGGCAGGCAGAGCAAAAGCATTTCAGCTGGCACAGCGCTGCCAGCAGGCGGGGAGTTAACAGCCTCACGTGCACAGGGAGAGCTGTCAGACAAAGCATCCTGCCCGGATCCCTCCTGCTTCCCCCTGTGCAGCCCTCCGCCGCCTCCAGCTCCTCTCCCGCAGCACAGATTTCCCTCCAGCACATCTCCTCGGAGGGCCGTGCCCGCCTCTGCTGGGCGAGACCCCCTGCGTTGGCACTGCCGGGCTCCAGCATCCATCTGGCAGCCCCAGCGCGGCGGGGAAAGGGCCGGCGCGGAGCGGTGGCGTGTGCCAGATGGGCCGGTGCCAGCCAAGCTGCGTCGCCGGGCCAGAAGGATGCTGCTACGTTACCGTGGAAATGGTCTGCTGTTTTCCGTCTCAGGGCCTCCACCGTGCTCTCCTCTGTGTCTGCCCACTCCAAGACCAGCCTCCGGCCGTACAAATGCGTGCTGTGGCACAGGGCGTTGAAGGCTTTCTGCAGATCAAAGGGGGGGAAAAAGAGAGGAAATAAAAGCAGGCTTGCATGAGGAAAAAACAAAGCTGTCCCTCCCTCCGTCCTGAATCTAAAAGGCCACCACAGGACACCCTGCTTTGAGCACTGGGCTCTGACGGGGCAGGATTCATCTCCATCACTGGCTGTGACTCCGTCACTTATCTCCCACATCCTCGCAGAAGAGCGAGTACCCGTCGTGATCCCTGCTGCTCGCAGGGGAGCGGGCCGGGAGCCAGCACGTGGAGCAGCTCAAGGCCGGCTGCAGCCCTGCAGCACCCCGGGACCACACCTGAGGCAGGAACACGGGAATGAGCTGTGCCCACCGGCTCTCCGTGTCTGTAGGCAACCCATAGAAACACTCAGGTGACACCAGCTCAATGCAGTCCTCATTTCCCACGGAATTCGGGTCTGGGCAGGATCGGGCCCATCCCACCAACATACAAACCCTCAGGTCAAATATTTTCATCCCCAGGGGCCCAAAGTGCTCCAGGCATTGCCATACGTGCCTGGGGGCAGATACGGTGCAGAGCAAAGGAGTGCAGGATGCTCTTTGAAAACCCTCAGCTAGGGTTAGGACCAGGTCAATACATCAGCTCTGCAAACTCACAGCGGTGGAACGAACACGGCCGCACACAGCACCCCTCTGTCCTCATATCTGGCACCCCAGGGCAGTGCTGATGTATGGGCAAGGCTGGAGGAGCCACGGCCAGTTGGTCCCACGGAAATCCTGTGGGTGTCCAGGAGCTTGGGCGGCAGCACAAGTGCCTTTTCCAAAGGTTTTGTTGGCAACAAAGGGAAATGGGCCGAGTTCATCATCTCTGCTGCCTGCTGTTTGGCTTTGATTGGAGCGCCGCGTCAGATCTGGGGCAATGCTGAAAGCACAAGGTTTCCCTGCACACAGGGCAAAGGCTCTAAAGTCTCGAAGAAGTCTCCAAGCGAGGCTCACCCAGCAGTGGCTCCGGATGGCTGATGCTGTCCCCAGATGGCACGGCACATCTCCAGTCCTCCTGGAATCGCCTTCGGGTGCCCAGGACTGCTCCTTGGCAGCCAGGGCCACCCTGGAGCCCCATCCCTGGGGACTTCAGTGCCCAGCTGCTCCACGGAGGCAGCAGAAATTCCCCACAGGATAAAAGCTGCACTCTCACCAGCTCACCGCGTCTCCTCCCAGTCCGACTGCTAGGCAAGGGCTGGGGGCCATGCCTTTGCCCTCTTCTGACTTCCACAGATTACACATCTCCAAACAACGCATTTCCAGGGACCAGCTTTCCTTTGCCTGCATTTCCCCTCCTTCTGATTCTCCTTCGCTCACACAATTCCCATTCATTACAAAAAAACAGAGCACTGCCAGCTCCACCTTGCCTGACCGCTCGCTGACGCACCGCGACACCTTCCCCATCCGCCACCTCCCCAAACTCGTGCGCGGCCCCGTTTTTGGGCTGTGCCGCAGCCTCCCCAGCGCTTTTTGCAGCTACAGCTGTTTTTGTTTGCCGCTGCTGTTGTTTTAAAGGCCTCTTTTCACTTGGAATGGTATCCAATTAGCAGAGCAATGTGTTGGCTTGAACAACCACCCGGGGGGAGGCGGCAGGAGGGAGCTGCGATGTTTACGTTGGCACAAGGAGCCGTTTCCATAGCCTGGCAGAGGAGCTCAGCTCGAATCGCCCAGTCCCTTGTGTTCATTGCTACTTTTTTTTTAATTTCTCACTACCTGCAGCATGGGGAGGAGGGAGGCTGCGGGACAGGATGCGGCTGCAGGATTGCCAGCCCCGTGGGATCACCAGGAGAGCTCGCGGAGCAAGAAAGAAGGCCTGGTGGTGCCATCAGCACGTGTTGGATGGAAATCCTGCAGGGTGAGGCACATCCCCTGGCAGCCAGGTGACACTTCCCAGCCTAACGTGCTCCTGGAATGAGAGGCTTTGAACCCAGGAAGAAGCAAAGCATGGGATGGCGGGGTGAGAGCACAGGGAGCCTGAGCCTGGGCACTAGAAGAGGATCCACGCCTTTCAGGTGAAAAACACCTACACGTGTCATTTCCTTTGGAAAGCAGCTGAAAAATAAAACTTACATATTCGTGGCTCTGAGAGGGATTAGTACTTCTTCAGGACAAAGCAAGAACGCACTGATGGTTCAGAAGATGAAGGAAGGGGAGAAGTGCTGTCCCCATGCACCCACGTGGCTGGAGATCTTCCACGGGGAAATTTGCCGCTGCTGCCACTCCAAATAAAAATCCGGGCAGGAGAAAATTCATTTCAACTACAGGAGAAATAGGAAAGGGAACAAGGACAAGCAGAATGGCTTTCAAAGCAAGAGGGGCTGGGGGCCTGAGATATTTCTGGTATCCTCCACCTGAGCGTCTGAAGACCAAGCTGTCAGAACAGGAACAGAGGGCTGGCGGCTGTCCATAAAAATGGGAAAAGCCCTCAAATTACCGCAGCACTGCATCGTTAAAGAAAGAGGATCAGAGCAGGCTTGGCATGTTGGAAGCACCTCAACTTGGTGGCTTCGGCTTGGGCATGACCAGAGCCCAGCAGTGGATGGAGAGGAAGAAAGAGCAGGGAAAAGCAGAGAGGAAGGGAAAAGGAGAGTGAAAAATGTTTGTGGGATTCAGAGAAGGAATTTCAAAATGAAGGGGGGGGCTGATGAACTTCTCCGATGCCTGGGACAAGGCAGATGTTGCTTGGGAGCTCATCTGCTGTGCCAGGGCACCGCAAAGTCAGAGATCAAGGGGCTGGACCGCTGCATCCACCGCCTCCGAGCGCCACGGCGCGCCGTCCCTAAATGCTGTATTAATTTTGAGGACAGTGCTGCTCGGCCTCCAGATTCCCCTTTGCCCTATTAAATACTCAAGCCTCAGAGCCTCGGGGCTGGAGTCATTAGAGGGACAAAGGGTCAACAACATTAGGAGATTGATAAATTTCCCTTCCTCACAAGGAACAGTCCCAACTGAGGATGCTCTCTGCATCGCCAGCTGCACACAAAGATTTTTCGCGTGTGCCTTTTTAAAGGGCCGCCTGTCTTTCCCAAAAGGGCAATTCCTACTTGGAGACCAGATGTATCTTTATATTGACAGGGGAGAAAAGTGGAAACCAGGCTTCCAGTTAATAGTTTAAAAATAAAAACAATCCACCACCAATTCTGAACGAGGAACTTCAGGAAACGTATTAAGTGCTTAATGCGTCCTTAACCAGAGATCATTTGCTGTTGCCAGAGAATCTAAGGTCCCCTTCTTGATCCCCAGATCCCGTGTGCTCTCAGCTAGTGGTTATCTTCTGCTGGAGATTTCAAACCAAAGGCTTGGGCAGCAGGTACGCAAGCCCTCTTTGGGAATACGATGAAAGCAAGGTATAAAAACCCACCGTGTGCCGGGGACTGGGGTAGCAGGACGGTGCCAGCCGACGGGGAATTACGAGGCTGCAGCCCTGAAGCTCCCACTGCAGAAAAACTCACGGTCCTGGCTCCTTTCTGAAACTCTGACGCGGGTTCCTCCCTCCTTCCTTCACACGTGCTGGGATCTGCTCAACGCACAGCCGTGGAGGGCAAGGGGACGAAGCCCAGCCCGACGGGGCGGCTCCGCTGGCACCCAGCGGGGATTTTGGAGAAGCCCCACGTCTCCCTCCCAGCTTCGGAAAAACCTCCGCAGGCGCTCCCACAGCAGCTGTAATTGCTCAGAGAAAATGACAAACATGGGAGGTCACAGGCTTTAAGTGCCCAACAAAGCCACCGTAACTATTCTACTATAAAAACATCATGTTTTATAAGACGCTTATAAGCAATTTCCAAATTACCACTCTGAGCAAAAATGTCATTGATAGTCCACAGCTATTCAGCTCAGAGGTCTCCGGGCCCACTCCCCTCCTCTCTCATTTCACTTAGCAATAAACTCTAAGCCAATTATGTCCGTGTTTACGATATTCAGGATCCTATTCATCAATACACGGCGCATCCTTTTCCAGACGGCCAGTAGAGTGTACTTGATGTGCCACTTGTGAGACAATTAAATCCCTCAAAGAGATGAGGGTGAAAAAAAAAAAGGAAGGAAGAAAAGCTGCTTTGCTGGAAAAGAGGAAAAACTCATGGAGTGATCTTTCACAGGGTGGCTTTCTCACCGCACACTCGTCTCTGGGTTTGGTGCATCCCTGTGAGCTCCGGTGGGGTGGTGGGAGCAGGAGGATCCCAGACAAGGGCCCTGCCGGAATCTCTCCCCCTTTCTGGCTGCGTTTTTCACCCAGGTGAGAGCAAACCCGACGAGAGACTCGGTTGGAGCAGAGGCATGTGCGAAAATCGCAGAGCAGGCAGGAGACCCACGCTTCGAGGGGGCTCGCTGCACGATGTGCTGCTGAGCAAGCCAGCCCTGAAGGGGAAGGCGAATGCTGAGCTGTAGGAAGTTTGAGGTAGGATCAATACAGGACTAACAAAGAAACTCTATGCACTGTGTTATAGGGGAGGTCAGGCTGGAACAGATGATCTAATAGTCCCTTGTGATCCTGGATCAATGAATCCTGTCTAAAAACATAAACAGCGGCGATGCTCGCTCCTCCTTCCTCTCTCCTTCGTCTCCACTCATGGTGTTGAAAATTCGGAGTGGCTGCAGGTCGCTGGAGCCCCGTGGTACCTCCTCTTCAGCAGTGATGTCCCTTGGCCTGCACCCACAGCAGTTCCTCTTCCAGACACCACTGGCACCAGCAGCAGGGAGGAAACCCCAAAACCAACCCCGCGTCCTTCTTCTGGCCGTTGCATCAGGGACACCAAACTTCTGCCCTTTATGGCTGGTTTGGGGTTTCTGTGGTGTGCTGCCTCACCTGCTGGCTGGAAGCACTGCCCCTGCCTCCTGCAGGACAGCTGTGCTGGTAGGAACAAACCCTCACCACGGCTAGATCCTCCTTTTCAGAACTGCTGAAAACTCATTTTCCTGCCCTAAAGAGCACTGCTCAGGTCCCCAGGATGATGATCTGTAAGGTGTTCTGGGAAGCACGTTGGAAGGCGCTATATTGTGACGGAGTTTCTTGTCCTTGCTGTGAGCTGCCTCTGGTTCCTCCAGCTCAAGCAGAACCATGCTTTTTTTGGGCTATGGCACCCACCTGATATCCCTGAGCCAGCAGCCCCGAGTGACAGCCCCACAGCCAAGACCCACACGTGTGCGTGGGGCGATCTGAGCTGTTTGGTAGCCGGATGCTCGGTACCACTTCCGTGAGCCCTTCCTCCCACAGACAGCAGCTTGCGGGGCTGAAAGCAAGGCACAGCACAGCACAACTGCCTGCCCCAGCTGCCTTTCCCCATCTTTTCCACCTCCACAGAAGAAAAGCTGTTTGCTAGACACATCTGGAGGGTGATCCTGGCTGCTGGTTTCACTGAGGGTGATAAATTAGCCAGATGCCAAGTGCAGGCAAAGAGAAAGAGAGCCTTCGGTGGCTGCCCGCTGTGGGGGTTTAGCTTCATTGTGGTTTGCCAGTGAATCCAACAGCCTGCATCAAATCCGGGCTCATCCTCGGTGGAACAGAGCCTCCAGGCTCCCTTCTGGCCCGAGACCAGGCAGGGACGGTGCTGGAGGAAGAGGAGACAGGGGCAGGTCTAGGTCTCACCTTGGCATCCTGCTTGGTGAGGAAATCTACGAAGCCGAAGCCGCGGTGGGAGCCCGTCCCTGCCATCTTCTTGGGCAGCCGGACGGTCTTCAGCTCTCCGAAGGTGCTGTGAGGGAGAGAGGGAAAAGCAAAGACATTGAGACTGAGGGGAGACTCATCTTTTTATCCCAAACCACGGCAGCACCGGTTGCAGACACATTTCGGGCTTGCCAGCCCCGATGACTAAGGCAAGCTGTGGGCAGTGGCCCCTCCACTTGCCTGTAAGCATCCCAACCAAAGCACGCAGCGACAGCTGAAAGCTCCGCTGGGATTTCAAAGGCCATCCCTCCTGCTTCACAAAGCAAAAACCTCCTCCAGTCTAACTGCTGTCCTTCCCCTCCCTCTAGATCTGCAGAAACCGAGGCCCCAGCCTGCGTGCCGTGCCCTGCTCAGGGTGGGCAAAGAGCATCTCCGTGTCGCAAGGGGTCAGATTGGATTTATTGGCACTTCAGTAAATGGCCACAAGCTCCAGTGTGGCCTTGTGGGGTCTCTTCCTCCTTCCAGGAGAGCTCCTCTGCCCCCAGAGCCTGTCCTGCACGCCGTGCTCGCAGAGGTCTCATCCCTCTGCTGGGTACCGTTTTTCAGATCGGATTTCCAGCAGTTTCAGAGGAGTCTGAGTGCCACCAGCATGGAAAGCTGGAAACAGGGGAATAAATAAAGAGGTTCCCATTTAGCTGGAAACCTTGCCACGGCATGGTTTCCCTACAGAATGAACACATCCCTCAAAAACCAAAGCATGCACCAGCCTGGACCTTGCCCCAAGAGCCTGCAGGCAGACCCCGAGGCAGAGCTCTCCCACCCTGAGCCCAAAACCCCCAAGAAATTCCCGGACAAAGCCCCCGTTTTCCCGACATCCCAGCTTCCCCTTCTCCTCCCCTCGCCTCCATTTATCAGCCACATGTGCACAAACCGCAGGCAATAAATATTTAATGTGGACGGGGTCTGAGGAGACGCGCTGTTGTATTTGGAAACCCGCACGCACAAAAGGAGCCCGGGATGCAGCGGTGCCAAAGAGCACCTGGGAATAAACACAGTAAAGGCCGTAAATGCTCTCGTGAAATGATATAAGCTAAATCCTGGGAGTTAACCTGCTGCACCGGCGGCATGACCAGGCATTCATCCACCCAATTTCCTCCGGCAAGGCGGTGTGTAAATGTACCATTATGAAGCCTCCAAATGAATCCGCACGCCTCCTCCTCGGCGCTTCCAGCGCTCTGCCTCCCTCCTGCCCCCTCCGAGCTGGAGCTGGGCAAACAAACAAACAAACCCGCGCGGCGTGGCCTCGGCTTCCTGCAGCAGGACGATGCTCCCGGGGCTGAGCCGGGCACAGGAGCTCCGCGGATGGCTCCTCTCGTTGTCGCGTCCCTGCGGGAGCTGAGAGCCCTGGTGGGTTAAAGGGAGGGCTGACGAGGGAGATCCCGGCCCGAAGGGGTTTAAAATGGGGCTGGAAATGAGGGTGATGGTGCTCCAACTCGTGGCACCGTGGAAAACAAGACCTGTGTCATGGGCATCGCCTGTGGGGAGCAGAATGTTTGCCGAAGGACTTGCAGCACCCGCTCTGAGCATCAAACCACCAAGAGGTGGTTTTGCGGGATGGGCAAATAGGGGACAGCTGGGACGAGCCCTGGGGACGGGAGCAGGGCACCTACAGATCCCATGGGGCAGCCCTGGGGACAGACACCAGCTTTGGCCACCAAGAAGATGCCAGCGGGGACCCAGCCCGGAGCAGCACCTCCTTGGGGCCGGGGGAAAGGACAGCGGTGCCAAAGAGGGCTGGGGCTGTCGTGGGGCCCACAGCACAACGTTCAGCAGGGGGAAGGAAAGCAGAGGGACAGGGCTGACCCCACGGGGGCTGAGGAGGAAAACACCCCCCCACTGCGGCGCTAATTAGAAAGCACAACACAGCAATTACCATCCGAGGAGCTGTGAATGAAGTGGAGAGCCCGGGCCTTTAATGTTCTCCTCTCCAGCGCAAGGCAGAGGCTCACACCTCTCTTTTCCAATTATTTCCTCCAGATTTGTGCGGGGGAAGAGAGGCAGAGGCGGGGGGAGCCCAACTACCCCCCGCAGCGCCAGGCTCCTCGTACGGGGGGGACACCGATGCTGCAGCCCACGAGCTCGGGGCCGGCCCCAAAAACCCACAGGAGTGGGGCTGGAGGAAGGGACAGGGACGCAGCTCATCCGAGCGAGGTGACAGGGAGGAAAGGAGCTTTTAGGCAGGCTGGCGTGCCAGCTGCTGGAAACACAGCTCACCGCTGAGATCCCCCCGAGCTGCTTCAACACACGGGTGGGGATGGCTACGGAGAAGGGTGGGCTCCCAGCAGCTCGGACCTCTTGCCGCTGCCTCCTTCCCCTTCCAGACCACGGCTGTGATGTTTGCCAACCTACTGGCACGCAGAGACCGCTGTGCAAACGCAGCAGGTGCCCCAGGAGCCGGGTTTCCCCTTGGAGCTGATGTGTCTCTCCTCTCTCCTTGGGGAACTGGATGGAGATCAGCCGGCGCTGGCACCCAACCCCAGTGCTGGCACTGAGCACGGCCCCGTGCCAGGCTCCTCTCCCCAGCACCAGGCTTTACAGGACAGCCCCAGGAGCCAGAACAAGAGTGGGTGAAACCAGAGCGGCCACGGACCCTCTTGGGACACACACGGATGCTCACCACCAGGAGCTGAGCTCCAACTCCTTGGAACTGCAGAGGTCAGAGGAGGGTCCTGGCTAGACCGCAACCTGCCCGGACAGAAAGCTCAGATCCGCCACTCAGGCACCTCCTGCCCTGCTGCATGTCAGAGTTACGATGAGGATTTTGGCATCTCTGCCTGCCTGGGTGAAAGCTGGGCAGCTCCAGAGCCCCTGCAGCAGTGCCAGGGCTCAGCCGCGGCAAAGCCCTTCCTGAGTCGGTGAGCCCACTTCTGCAGGAGGCTTCAGCCTCCTCTCTGCTCAATCCTGCCCTGGGCAGACCCACGGCCCTGGCCCTGGTTTCTGGCATCACACCAGGCTGCTCCGAGTTCATCCACAGTGAGTGTGCTCACCCAGAGCCAAGGTGTGCAGCAAAAACAAAGTCACCGTGTTTTACCTGCACGGTGCTGCTCAGGATTAACAAACTCAGCCTGGGAGGCAAAAGCAAAGAGCAATCCCCTTGTCAAGGAGGCAGCAGGTCTGCAGGGCACCCAGCGACCTGCCATGCACGCAGCCATTTTGCCACCTCCCTGCTTCCTCACCGAGGCACTGGACAAAAGCGTTTCAGAAATAAATCCCAGCCACTGCACCGCTCGGCGTCACGGAGCGCTGCTTGCACACGAGGGGGAATTCACCCACCGGAGGTGGGCGATGGAAAGAGCGGGTCAGGCTCCTGGTGGGAAGCAGAGCACAGGCACAAGCGTGGCTGGGTTTGCAGGATTTGGCTCTCCTGGCTTTGCCCTCCCCGCACGCCGCAGGCGGCTCGCCAGCCAGGCTGGTGAAATCCATCCTGACGCCCGCGCTCGCCGTCCCCGGCTTGGCACATCCACACGCTGCTGGCTGGCAGGGCTGACAGCCCCGACAAACACCGCAACTGAGATGTTTCCTCAGCGAGAACCTTTGTTTCGTGCTGATCCAGGTTTACAGGGGGAGAAAGGGAAACCAGTAAAAGCCTGCGTTGGCCCTGGCTGAGCAACCACCCACACGGACGCAGAACAATGACAGCCGCAACCTCCCTGGGCCTGACACCAAAACCCAACAGCGAGGCGAGAAGCTCCCCGAGATGCCAGCAGGGACATCCCCTGGCGTCCCTCATCGCCGGTGCCAGGTGGCATCGAGCAGCTCCACACGGTGCTGCTGGGCACCCACCGCTCTCCTGGCGCTTCGGCAGCTCGTCCGCAGCTCCTGCGGCCGTCCCCTCGCCTGGCCGGCTGAGCGGAGGGAGGAGAAGGAGATTTCTCCTCCGTGCTGCAGGATGCAAGCCGCGAGCTGGCCGCGGGTCAGAGGACCATCACTCCTTGGGATTGTAATTATATCCTTGTGGCACAGGCCAGCTGGGAGGCAAGTCCTTCGCCTGCTAATTATAGGACGTTGTGTTGATGTTAAGTAGGGCGCGCTGCAGCCCGGTAGACTCCACGCTGCTCACTTGGCTTCGCCTGTTTGCCAGGCATCCCTCGGCATCGCGGCCAAGCACCTGGAGGACGGAGGATTAGGGAATACAGGTGTTTTCTGGAAACCTCCTTCCCAGCTCTGCCGACACCAGCAGCGAGCTGAGAGCCGGCAGCTCCCTCCACGCCCACTGCTGGTGTGCTGCCACGAGCTCACCCCGAGCCTTCTTCGCCCCTCTGGATCTGGCCCCAGAGCTGCTCACGCGCTCGCTGCACAGCTCGGCAGTGCCTCACCTCGCAGGAACACAGATCAGCCTGAACACAACCCAGCTGGAAGGCGTCCCGGCTGCCAAACACGGGTGCCCCGCACTAAGCACACGGCTTGCCAGCTCCGTGCCTGCACCACTTTGTCCTCCGCGCTCCTCCAGACCCAAATCCATGAGGATGCCCACGAGAAAACGAAGCAGACGCATGCTGATGGAGCCAACCCGATACCTGCTGACCCCTTCTGCTCAGCCTCTGCTCCTCGCCCTCTTCACCTCGTGCCGTTCCCTGCCTTAAAAAGGAGCACTCGAACAACAAGCTCCGTGGGACAGGCCAAGTCCCGGTGAGCCCTGACCATTATTTTCAAGTCCCGGACAGAAGTCGCCTTCAGCCTGCTTGGTCTCGGTGTGCCCTGAGCACCCGATCGAAGGCTGCTTGCAAAGTTCTGGCACCACAAATGCACGCACGTGGCTGGAAGAGCCAGCTGCTGCCCATCCCCGAAGGGCAGCCCTTCCTGCAAAGCAAACAAATCAGCCTTACGCTTCTCCAAGCTCAAACAGCTGTCCCGCTGCACGGGATAATCCTAAGTCAGGGGAAAAATACACAATACCAATGAGCGGAGTGGAAAGTCGGTCATGAGAACCTCCAGCAAGGCCACCAGCCTTCTCGGGGCTTGCCACCTACTGCCACCACTCTCCCTTCCTCTTATTGCTGCCTTCCCATCCCCAGAGCCCTGCCACCGCCTAAATCCCTCCTCGTGGCTGCTGCAGCCCTGGATGAAGCTCGCGGGGGTGAGCTGGGCTGCTCCTGCTCATCACTAACAGCTCCGGGCAGGGGACGTGGGGGCCAAACAAGACCAAAGTCCTCCCCTTCCCAGCCCGTGCCACCTCGTCCCTCGTGGCAGGCCATGGCCACGCTTCAGCCCCGCAGAATTCAGGCAGTCTCTTTGCACTGGTCATCCTCATTTCACCTTTTTTTTTTCTCCTTTCACCCCCAAAAGGACCTGCCCTCCCCCACCAAATTACTTCCCTGCCGGTCTTTGCTTCCGCGCCGATTTACTGATTAGGGGGGGGGAAAGGACAAAAAAGAGAGAGAGATAATAATGGTCCTTTTTCTTTCTTCCTCCTTTCGGAAGGCAGGACCCTGCCAAATGGTTTTGCCCCTGGGCTGAGCCGCGGCCAGTTCCACCCCCTGCAGGAGGGAGTTAATGAAATACGCAGCGGAAGGTCCCTCCCGCCTCCCGCTCCAGGACTTGGGCTGACTCCACTACGGCTAATCCCATTACAAGAAAATAACGTGGATAATTCAAGCTAATGAAATCGTTACAAGAATGTGGACAGCCAGGGGTGGACATTCAGAGCCAATTTAACACTCCTCGGTGTTGTTATCCCCGGCGCAGGAAATATCTGAAAGGAGGAAGGGAAAGGAGAGAGGGAGAGAAAAAAAAAAAAGCCCTCCTCTCTTGTTAGCTTAAATCCTGTTAGAGAGTTCAGGAATTAATCTGCCACCTATCTCCCCTGCTACCATTATCATCATCATCATCATCATCAATAACGTCTCCTCAGTAACCTCTGCACGTTAGCAGATGAAGGCGCAGAGCCCCCCGGCACGCTGCTGCTGCCACCAGCCTGGCGCAGAAATGGGGACAAGGAGGGGGACAGAAGGGGTGGCAGGGCTGAAGCCTGGACCCGCACACCCCGGCCTTCCTCTCCTTCATCCTCAGGCACTTGGTCCAGCTGGAGGTGTGCAGGGTCCCCAATCCGCCTTCCAAACCTGTCCGAAAACCACGCAGGGCTCAGGAGGAGGACAGCCACAGGTGCTCCTTGCTCCTTCCTGCACGGACCATCATTTCTTATTTTCTTTCCAGCATCCTCTCACTTCCCACGAGCATCACCTGTTGTTGGAGGCCTCTTGGTCCGCTTGCCACAGAGAAATGGGGTTTTGCCTTACCTAACTCCTGTTCTTCTCCATTCCTAGGGACAGCCGGACACGAAGCGAAGAGCTCCCCGCCTCCTGCAGGTGGATGCAGTAGGTCCAGGGGCAGAGCTGCTGCTGTGGGTGAGATTTCGGAGAGATCCAAGCTCCCACAAACATCCAAACAACTCATGCTTGTCCCCATCGTGCACCACTGGGTGGTGGCAGGATGGCACAGACCCCAGGAAAGCCGAACCTTTCCTATCCTTCCAGCTCAGCAGCTGCTCACTGACCTCACGCAGACACACACCGCTTCAGTCCCTCCATGGAAACAGCGACCTTTGGGATTCAAAACAGAGACGGAGCAACACGAAGGCGAGAACTTGGAGCGAGACGAAGCAAAAGCCCTGTGGCAGAAGCAGCAGAAGGGCTGGGAGCCCTGCAGAAGGGTGAGCTGCTGGAGGCCAGGCCACCAAGAGTGGCGTGCCAACAGCCTCCGTGGGTCACAGAGATGGGACATCTGGGGTCCAGCCTGGCGGCTGTCCCCTTCCCATCCCATGCAGACACTCTCTGATGTGCCATAGGGGAATTTTTCACCTTTGTGCCACTCCAGCACAAAGAGCAGCTCATCTTTCCCCTTTTCCTAGGCTTTTATCTTCATCAGACTCGCAGGAAATTGCCACCAGCCACATTTCCACCTTGTGCCCCACCAACCAGGCTGGGACCGACCCAGAATTTTGGAAACCAGCAACACCCAGGGCAGGGAGGGATGCGGTGGGACGAGCCCCCCAGAACGAGCGGCACCATCCCATTTCTCCGGGTGCTCTCTCTTGCACCCATCTAATTACATCCAGACGGCGCCTCCAGCACACCGGCCGCAGCAACTGTTTATCTCGCCGCCTCCAAGAGCGCCGCTTGCAAAGTTTGCTAGGGAGGAAAGCCAATTAGCGTGTCGCCGGCTGGGCACGAAGATCCCTCGCGCTTTATCTCCGCCGCTCGGCAGCGGGGCCCTCTCACGCTAATTCCCTTCCTCCTTCCGTTTTGGCTCCTCCAGTTGGAAATAGGCAGGGAAGACCCGAAAGCGGGAGGGGGATTGAAGGGTGGGGGGCGGCGGTGCCCAGCCCTGGCCGTCCCCGCCATCGTAGGAAGCCCTGCGGCTCCCCAGGGAGCGAGGAGATGCCAAGAGGCAGAGCTGCGCTTGAAGAAGAGTCCAAGTGCAGTGACTGCGGTGGCTCCTTGGGATAAACGCAGCGAAGGTGCTTGGAAATGATTTTTTTAACTGAATTTTGGGAAGAGTTGGGCACGCAGCTCGTTAGACCTGGCTTCACGCAGCGGAACAGAATGATGCTGTGACAGAGTACTTGAAACATACATCAATAAAATGATGGTAGATTACCAACGAACAGGGTGATGTCCTCTAGGAGCAGAGTATTCCCATGTTCTCTCTCCCATGTCCTCACTCCCATGCCACGATCCAAATTCTCCTCTCCAGGCACCATGGTAACCTGGCTCCTCTCTCCTTGCTCCACTGCGCACTGTGCCAGGCCGTCCTTACCCCTCCCCTCTGAGCCCATCTCCTCCTTCATCCCCATCACCCCGCTGGGTCAGGGCTCCTCTGAAAGCTTCCCCAGGACGTTGCTCCCCCTTCTTTTCCACCTGCAAGTCTCCGGCTGGCCGATGGCTCCCTTTTCTGGCTGTCACTTCAAATCCTTTTTCTCCTACTGCTGGTGCGAGCGGGCTGCTGTCCCTCGCCTTCCTCTCCTCTTGCTTGGGACCCGTTTGGGTGTGCCGTCGATGGAGGTTTCACTGCCGTGCCGTCCCGATGTGCCTTCCCCTGCTCGTTGGGTTTCCAGTAGCCCTCAGCTCCGTGCCTCCCTGCTCCCAGCTCCAGGGGAGCCCCCAAGGTCCCCCCAGCCACCTGCCCACGTCGTCCCCTTCAGCCTCACCGCTGTGGAACCTGCCCCAGGTGCCGCAATGCCCTCACTCCTCACCTCTTCTGCGTGGGCAAAACCAAAGTTCAGCTCCTCCTGGATGCATCAAATTTGGGCCCAGAGCTGCAAGAAAAACCCTTCAACTACTCCCAGTGCCAGAGACTAGGAGGACACAGATGTGCTTCTTCCAAGGAGCTCTTCCAAGGAGCTGGGGATTTATGCACGAGGCCCCTGCTAAGGTCCAGATTTTCCAGGGAGGCCTCTCCGCCCTCGCAGCCTCCCTCAAAGCCTCACAAAGGAGGCAGCTTCAGGCCCTTCCCTCTCCCCCCCGAAGCTGTTTCCCCCTCGCCTAAACTGCTTGCTTCAAACCAGAGCAAAACATTTCACCCCTCCTCAATTTATTTTCCTTAACAGTTGCTTGTGAGGGACCTTATCAAAAGCTTTCTGAAATTCCAAGTAAATTAGTCATTAGACAGGTTTTCAGAACAGTAATTAGGCCACTCCATGCCCCTGATGTATTATTTACCTGAGAAGATATACATAATTAGGGCTCTTCTTTATAACTGGTATTACACGCGCTAAATTCTACTCCAGTCTATCGTGTAATTACGCAATTAGGCTGCATGCTAAACAGAAAGAAACCAATTCTGAAAACCAAGCAAAAAAGGGGGAAAAAAAGGCCAGTAATTATTATTTTTTAAATCCCCCATCACCGGCACAGCGGCGGGTTTTAAAATTTTAATATCCCTCCACTCCAGGCATTTCTGAACAGGTGCTAGAAGCAGGTTTGGTTCCCTCGTTTTGCCACGTCTAATCCTCGCGTGGTGCTGCAGATTCGCTTCCTTAAAGGGATTTGCTCCAGGGCTGACGTTCCCAGGGGCTTGCAGCTCCCTTCCCAGGTCGGCAGGGATTTGCTGTGCTGGGGGAAACGGGGTCGCATTGTCTCGCAGCCTCTCCTCATCCTCACCGAGATTATTTCCAACAGCTTCCCGGCCGCTGCCGGAGGACGGCGGACGCAGGCAGGTCCAGTTGCTATAGCAGGGCTGGTGCAGAGATGTAGCCCTACAGGGCTGGACCCTACAGAGTAACCCAAGCGGGCAGTGGGGCCAAAAAACCATCGGGGAGCACCAGGGGCTGCTCAGGAGAAGCCAACACAAGGAGCAGGCAGAAAACCCAGGGCTGGGTCCTGGCTCTCCAAAGCCGTGCCCAACCCTTGTGCACCTTTTGACAGGAGGATGGGGTGTGCTGATCCCAAATGTGTCCCCCTGTTCCTGCTGGCCGTACCTACAAGTGCGAGCTCTTTTCTTCTGCAGCTCCCTTCTCTTCTGCAGCTGCCCTGCTCTGTCTCAGCCCCGCTGATGGAGGAGCATGTGCGAATGGGGTACCATGCACCTGGAGAATTTTTTAACCTACCTATTATTATGCATCTATTTTAGAGATCAAAGAAAAGCAGCCAGGACTTACCGAGCATGCTTACACCTCCCTGGGAAGACACCTGTGCATTACCCGCACGCGTTTTCACGCGTTAAAGGCTCCTCTGATTCATTAACTTCATTTCAGAAGGAAATCTGTTGCTGCTCTAACTACGTCTCAGCACTCAAAGTTGCCAAACCACTGCAGGCACGGGGAACGGCGCAGGATGGGGAATGCCATCAGCTTTAGGGAGCCTTGGGTGAGACACCGCTGCTGGTCTCACAACAAAGGCTGCAAAAGAGCTGAGATTTTTGGAAGACTATCACCCTCACATGCTGTGATTTCATCTCCCTGGGGGCTTTCTGACCCCTGCTGCTGCTTTTGTGTTTGCTGTTGGGGCAAAACGTTCAGCGGAGAGAAGACCGCGTCTACAAAGACCACTGCAAGAGGACTTCTCTCGTGCCTCCTGTCCCTGCCACCTCCAGCACCGTGCCAGGACCCCCTGGGACACCGCACGGCTCCTGCCACCAGCTCCCGCGGTCGCTCCCACCGAGATGTACAAGCACAGTCGTGACCCTTATATCCCAAACCCCAGGAAACCTAAATCCTCGCACTGACTTCAGTGGGAGCCTCGGCGCTTGCAGAGCATTTTGTCGAGCTCCAGCCCTAAGCCACGCTCCTCCTGCGGGCAGCACCTTGCAGGACCAGGGCTTAGGAGCCCCCACGCCCCCCCAGCGATCACCGGCAGGTCAGGATTTCAAAGGAACCCGCAGCTCAAACAGCGCCGAGATTTGGGGATTTATCTCTCCTGGGCTCCTTTGAAAATCCCGATCAGAGCACAGCCGCGGTCACAAAGGAGTTACGCTAAAAATAGTGCTCGCAGGAGGGCCCGGCGCAAATCTCCTTTCCTCTCGGATCCTCGTGAGTCAGCTCGTTTTGAGGACAGAAGAGGAAATTCAGGGACTGGCAGAGCAGTGAACAAGAGGAGGGAGATGCAGCCGTGCCTCACGGCCCCCAAAGGGCATTCGGCGGAGAAGGGAGCTTTGCTGTAGGAAGCCAGGTGAGATGGCTGCACCGACAGCCAAAGAACATCTCGGCTTCGACTAGAGCCTCCTGCACCGAGCTGAAGGAGAATAAATATAGAAGCAATAAGATATTTATAGGCAGGCAGCTATTTTAACATGGCTCTGCTTTAAAGAGAATCCTTATTTAAGTCCTGGCCCTGCAAAGCTGCAGGATGACTTCGAGAAATAACCAGATTAATTATTTTCACCGGGAGAACCAAGAAACGCGTAGGGAAGATCAAATGCATGCAAATGCATTAAGGATGTGGAAGCTCGAGCTCTGCTCGTGACTCAAATACCACGAGGATGGTGAGATCTGAGCACGGGACGGTCCCGAGAGCTTTCCCTACCCATGTCCATGGGCACACGGCTCAGCAGGGGCATCGCCACCGACCAGCACCGCCCTGGTTAAATGTTAGACTGCGTCACTGCTGGACGCACTGTGAACAGAGGAATGTTTCCAGATGTATTGTATCGACTCTGATAACGCTCCAATTCCTGCATCCTGCCCCCAGACTGGAGCTGGGGCTGCTCCCCGTGCCCAGTCTCCGTCCTTTGGCCGCCCATCCCCCAGCTCCTGCTGGAGCTCAGAGGTGACTTCACGCCACGGGACACCTTCAACGGTCACTTGGGAAAGCTGCAGAGGATGGAAGGGAAGGAGGCGCAGCGACCGCATGCTGCCAGCATCACCTGAGCCGTTATGGGACTCAGAGACAATGTTTCTGCCTTCCTTGCTTCCCTAACCATGCCTTGGTGTTATGAAAATGGAAGAGCATCGCTCTGAGCACGGCTGTGCTGTGCTCACTGCAATTTTACGGCACAAGCCCACGCTCCCCAGCACCACCCTGAGGACACACGCGCCCCCTCAGCCTTGTCTTGGGGTCTTGGATCAACTTTTGAGGGCAGGGGAGGGCTGTGCCTCCCCACACCTTCCTCGCCCAGCGCCTCACCCTGTGGGTACCCAAACAGCAGCAGCGGTGAACCTGCCTCAGGAATTTCATAAAGGGACGTGAAGGATGCTGAGGCTACACAAAACCTGAAGCCCTCCTGGTGCTGGGGACATCAAGCTTGGTCTCCCCTCTCCCTGACCATCTACTTGCCCCAGTCTCACAGCAACTTAATGCTGTGGGTTTCTTTCTGCTGCCAGGCAGACGATGCCAAGAGCTCGGTCACAGACCTCTCTTCCTCGGGAAGAGAGAAAAACATTTGAAAAATATAATCTTAAACGTTCTGCTTAAACAAAGTATTCCGGTGGTGTTTCTGATGGAATCCTCTGCGCACACAAGCCCTGAGTGGTAAACATCCCTCCCGTATCCCCCGGAGAAGAAGCAAGGCGCAGCTCTCGCTGCAAATTGCCAGCAGGCAGCGAGATGGAAAGGGGCTGGCATCTTCCAGCCGAGCGCTGGAGAAAGCCATTTCCCTGACAGATGCCTGATGTCTGCGGGAGGACTGAACACGGCCGTGCAAACCCCGGGACCTGCAAGGAGGAGCAGGGCAGGCGAGACAACGGCTCCCACGCAGCCACATCAAGGGGAGGCTCCCTGATACGGGGAAGAGGAAAAGAGGATGCTGAGAAGTGTCCCCGTGCCACGTACCCTGCGTCTGAAGACAGCTGGCTGTCACACGCTGCTTTAGCCTCGCACACTGAGGTTTGGAGAGCTTTCCTGCGAGTATTTGCTGCTCCTAAGGTGAACGGGAAGGTGGGGAATATGCTGCACCGCTGAGACAGCGCCGGGGCCAGGGAGGTGGCCGTGCAAAAAGAGCCTGCTTCGGTTCACATGGCAGAAGATGGGACCTCAAAAAGGAATCTGAGCTGGGAAAGCACGAGCTGGATGCTCAGTGGTGATTAAAAGAATGAAATTCTTTGGGCTCATCATCTCTGCGATGTTTAATAAATATTAGAGAGCTCTGATAACGCACGGCACCGGCAACAGCTGCCTGCAGTCCATCTCCCAGCCAGCTGCTGAGCTTGGCGTTGCTTGTAAGAAGCCAGCACCCCTGAGCCCTCTTCTCAGCTTTCAACCTGGGGGTTAAAGATTTACGCGGGCAGATGGAGAGCCCTGACTCCTCAGGAAAACTGTTTCCTTAGGAAAACAGCTTGTGAGAGCGGGCTCTGCAGGCTCATGGGATCCTTCCTCCCGCACCCGCAGGTAGCTCCCCTCCCGAGGGAGGCAGAGCTGCTCCCCTTCACGCGTTTCCTTCTCTGCAAACACAGGGAAACGCGAGCTGTGCTGCTCCTCGGAAGGGGCTGCATCTCACCGAGTGCTGTCAAAAGTGCAGCCATAGGGGACCCGGTGAGAGAGAAGGCGAGGAGGTGATCCTTACAGCCTGAACCCTCCAAAAATATAACAAGAGCACACCTGGCCAAAAGCTGAGACACCTTCTAGGGATGGCAACAACACAAATGGCTGGGGGTGGTGTAGAAATCCCGCAGCCAGAGAGGCTGGCGGGGGGAGAGCTGCCAGCCACGACGGCCTGGGGAGCTTGGAGCCTGCGAGGGAGCTGTCAGAGCCCCAGCCCTACCTCGTGTGACAGCAGAAGTCCCCGCAGAGGTGACAGCGCCGGCAGCCGCAGCGAGCAAACAGCCAAACGTGCTGCAGAAAGGGGGGGAAACGAGAGGAGGCGACGGATGCAGTCCTGGCAGGGAGAGCTGGGCTGCATTTGCTTGTGTTAAATTTTAAAAAAATAGGGAAAACAAAGGAGGCAAGTGGTTAAAGAGCAACTTCCCAGAATCACCCCCTCCGCCCGCAGGTAGGGCAGGACGGCAGCTCCCTCCCCTCGCTGCGGCGGCCCTAATTTCATGGGGTTTTTGCACAAGCAGCGGGGTGGAAAATGATCCAGCGGCTGAAGAAGCACCCCCAGGTCCCCAAGTGCACGGCGGGCGGGTGGCCGGAGCCCGATCCTGCCGGGGTGGCGAGGAGGGAGCCTGCTGCCGAGCTGCCAAACCGCAGCCGCGGTGCGCGGGGGAGACGGGCGCTGCCCCCCCGCCGCCCTCCTGGATGCTGACGAGAGAGACAGCGCAGTCCTGCGTGACAGCGTGAAATTAATATGATTTTGGGGGAAGCTGGCAGTGAGTAATGAGCATCTGAAATACCTCGCCTCCACCCCCCCCTCGCCCCTGAACTCCTTTAACCCTTCAGCCGCTCGCACAGCGGCAAGGCGCCAGGAGAGCGGGCTCGAAGGAGGGGAAGAGGCAGAGCTGGGGTGGAGAGAGGCAAAGAGGGGCCGAGCAGCACAGCTAGTTGCTGAAATTGTGGGGTTAGTTTTGGTGTAAATGCTGGAAGTGCTGAGGTCAGCGCTCTCGGAAAGGCAGGACCCAAAATGTCAAAGAGCTTGGCTCCGTGGGAAGGTGTCAAAAAGGGCTGGGGGCTGGAAGGGACCGAGGCTGTCCTACAAGCCTCCTCCAGCAGGTCCCAGAAGGCCACCTGGGAGGGGAACAGTCCAACACGTCCCCACCACCTCCCCTAAGAAGCCAGGAGCTCGCCTTCCCCTTCCCAGGGGGCCAACAAAACCTTGGTCTGAAGAAGTGCTCCGTGCCAGGGTTCCTTCCGAGCACTCCTGCTGCCTAAAAAAAGGTCAGTCCCCAGTAAGGGTCAGTCCCATAGCACCACATCCCTGCAAAGACAAGCCCCAGGAACTTCCTACGTCTCCCAGTACCAGGTTTTCACATTTAAGCTCTCTCCTCTTCATACGCCTCCCGGTACTGGGTTCTCACAGTGAAGCTCTCTCCTCTTCCTACGCCTCCCAGTACCGGGTTCTCACATTTAAGCTCTCTCCTCTTCCCTGCCAGATGCCTGGAGTGGTCAGCTGGCTCCGCCGCAGCTGGGGGAGGAGGGAAGAAGACAGATGGTCAGCGTGCTGTGCCTTCGCTTGGCTTCTTCGGGGAAAGCAAGATGCAGAGAGAAACAGAGAGAAATGCTCTCGGTGCCTCGAGCAGCAGAAGCCAACGCAGTGCAAACGCCAGGGCACGGGAAACCTTTGGGGTCTGCCCAGGCAAGGCAGGTGATTCCAGCCACGTCCCGAAGGCTTAAACCCCACTAAATTGGAGGAGGTAGAAATGCCGCAGCAGGCTTGATGTTCAAGAAGAAGATAATGCAAATAGAGATGCAAATAAAGGACACGGTGTCACCCCGAGCAGCAAACTGTGATTCATTAGAGGCTCGCTCAGGACCTTTGCGGGAAGCGAGGCTGAGAACACCCACACACAGGCGAGAGACGGAGAGGTGGGCAGGTCAATGTCAACGTCTGGCTAAGGAATGAGGTGGGGAAGGGTTTTAAGACGAAGGAAATCATCAGCTGGATGACTCCTTGGGTGAAAAGCTAGGGCAAGAGTCAGAGTTCGTCCAGCTCATTTCAACAGGGCAGGTCCTGCGAGTCCCCAGCCTGACCGGCCAAGGGGCAATGCACGAAGAGAACGAGATCAGGCTACAGCCTGACAAAAAACCCTAAGAAAAAAACCCTACATGTTCTCCCTTCCTTACATATAGACACAAATACAGTGTTCAGAGTAATTCAGACAAAAGGAGACTTCCTAACACTCGTACTACAGCAGCCAGCCCTTCCATAGGATGCGTTGCTCCTTTCCCATTGAGGAGCAGAAGCGCACGCACACGTGCCAGCCCCACTCGGCACAGAAAGCTGGCGAAGACCCCGAAGCAGAATCCCAGAGACACGTCTGACTAAGACACCTCAGCAGCAGCCCCTGCCCCATCTCTCCTCACCTCCCCAAGCCCACCGAGGAGCAGCGGAGCCTGGGCGTGAAACTCACTGAGCTCCCCCGGGAGGCTCGGCACCTGGGCGAGAGGCTCCCACAGAAGGAAGGAGCCCAAAAACTCCCTTAATTTGCGTCAGACGGGTGGCCTGAGCAAAAGCAGGCAGCCGAGAGCTCCCGGGCAGAGGTTTCAGGTGAGCAAAAAGGGGACCTGTGGGCAGGGGACACGCAGAGTGCAGAAGAGGGAAAAAAAAAAAAAAAAAAAATCAAATATTGCAATGAATATTCAAGGCAGGGGAAGAGATGTAC
The DNA here is from genome assembly GCA_011076525.1 of Nettapus auritus. NCBI lineage: Eukaryota > Metazoa > Chordata > Aves > Anseriformes > Anatidae > Nettapus > Nettapus auritus. Next base: position 6,758,119 of record CM021779.1, on the reverse strand, counting down.
TGAAAAAAAATCTTCCTTCTGCTCTTGGGAAGATCCACCTTTTAAAGCAGCCCTGTCAAGATAACACAGAGTTAAACATTTCCTTATCTATGTTAAACACCTTTATGATTCAAACTGGAAAACAGCACCAAAACCTATTTCGCTCTCCCCCGCCCCACGGCTCGTTTTGCGGAGCCAAATTAAAGCGGCCAGCTCCACGGCTGGGCTCTGCTCGACATCACTCTGCTTGGGTTTCCAACAAGTAAGGAAGAGGCTCGGAGAAGGAACCCCACCTCCCCCAAAAGTTTAATTTATGCTTTTCAAGACAGGAAGAGAAATAAACCCAACATATCCTGCCTGGCGGAGCAAAACCTGGGTGCTGTGAGCACGCAGCTGGGGCAGGCTGTAGGGGGGACAAGGGCACCCACACCCCAAACACCCTGGGAGCGTGGATTATATGGGGCAGCACCCATAAGGGCTGGATGCAGACTTTTGGGGCCACCCTTTTTGGAAGAAGAAGGGAGCAAGCAACCAAGCTGCTTCCTAACGGCACCAAGGGAAAGGCTCCCAGCAAAGGCATAATTTTTGCAAGTGCCTTCTAAGCACTCTTGCAGACTTCAAGTGGGTGAGCGGGGCCAAGTTGTGCCAGGAGCACTGGGGCTGAAGGCATGAATCCTGGAGCAGCTTTCTGCAGCCCCGAATGTTCAATCCCCCAGCAGCACAGACCCCACACCCTAATTAAGGAGCTGAAACCCTGTAACGATACGAGGCGGTGCAGCATCAGAAGCCCCTTCCATTTACATCTGCCAAGGACGTGGTCCCAAACTAGCTCACCAGCGCTCCTCCAATACGTGCCTCCAGGCCTAGATTTGCAACGTGTTTTTGGGAAGCCACCTTTGAAATGGCAACCAACAGCAGGTGGGTTTTTAATCCCCTAGAGATAAGCCAAAACAGGGCAAAAGCGCTGTTGGCACATGGATCCACCTGCATGCTGCAGACACCAAGGTGCACGCACACACTTACATGTGCTCTTGGGCACAAGTTACCACTAGCAACGCTGCCCAGGAGCCATCTGCAGCCTCAGACAAGTCAACAGCTGGAGCAGGAGCTCGGTGACTTTGCCCAGGCTGCAGGGTGCTGCTGGCTGGGTTCGACCTGATGGCTGCAAGCACCGCAGAGCAGCCGGAGCTCTGCTGAGCACAAATATCCTCTGGCACGGCCCTGTCCTGCTATGGGTACATCCCAGCACTTGTTTTAATGCCTCACTCCCTCTTAGTGTCCATTTCTCCGAGGCACCTAAACCCCAATCCACGAAGTAGTGGAGTGATCGGGGCTGGCCTGGATAATGAACCAAAAAATTGAGCAAGGCTCCTCGCCCACGGGATGAGCTGCTTCCCTTTTGATTTTTTTGTTGATTGCTCTAGCACGGGGGCTTGTTAATCTACTCGCAACAAGGGATTTGGCCAGCCCAGCAGGCTGTGGTGGAGAGCAGGAGGCTCCTCCCCGGGCAGAAGCATCCTCATGGGGAAAACAGCTGCATCTCCTCCGGGGAACATCTCTGTGTTTGCTGATGGGGGAGCAGAAACCGCTGGCTTTACACCAGTAACCACACAAGGGTAGGACAAGAGGCATTTTGTTCATCACCCGAACAGCCAGCCCCTTCTCCTCCGAAATACAAGTCCTTCAGCCAGGTCTAGCTGCAGCCTGACAGTTGGACCCGTCTTGATGAAGTGATTCAGAAACACAGCTTCGTCTGCTGGTGGATGTAACCCAGGGGAACAGGGCACGAACCCAGCAGTGGCTTCCAGCAGCCTTCTCAAAAAGGGCTCGATGATCTGCTCCACGTCCTGCCTGAGTGTGCCCAGTCCAGCGTGCCCAGCGCCTGCACAGCTAGCAACTGCCTCCCTCTGCCCCTCAGATAACAATCCCATCAGCTTATCCACGCTGATTTAGTTTTGTTTCAGCTTTAAAGGACTAAGAGCATAACAAACGGGAAGTTTTATAGTCCTGTGAATTGCAGTTGTTTGTGCACATACCCCCCTTACCTCGGCTCAGGGTGCTGGGGGAGCTTCCAGCTGCAGCACAGCAGAGGGACCCACTTGGTGCTTTAACCAGCTGTCCCCAGGAGGGTGCAGGACACATCGGGGACATCACCCTCAGCAGCCAGCAAGGAGCTGAGCAGATGATTTGGCCCAGACAGACCTGCTGACATGGGAGGGTGACAGAAAGAACAGGCAAACCGGTGCACTTGGGCATCGCCGAGCCACCTCCTCCAGACCAGACCTCCAGCAGGGGCTCTGCAGCTCCTGGGCTTCACCCCACCACCAGCTCCATCCCTCCTGAGCAGCCTGTGCCTGACCCAGACAGGCCCCTACACCACGATTTGGTGCTCCCTGTGCTTTCTGCAGCATCCCCCACACTCACAGGCCGGCTACTGGAGTGGGCACGGCCTGGAAAGAAAAATTTAAGCAGCCAAGAGGAAGCAGCAATACATTTTGAGATACTTCTAGCACAGAGCTAGGGCTTTATAACCATCACTTGGAGAATGATCTGACAGACTGTTCGGCAAATGTTTGCGGCACTGTGCATCCTAGGGGTGTTTGCACTGCATTTGCTAATTAAAACTGCCCAGCACTCGCTTAACAAACTCACATATTTATGAAGGCTCTGTTTCTTTTTTTCCTTCTTCTGCCTTTCAGTAGCAAAGATTTCCACAGCTTCAACAAGGCAACGTTAGTCCAGGAAGGAGAAATTGTCTCCAGTCATGTAGACTCCATTACTGGGAGAAAGGTGTGAACAGCAAGCATGTCTGGCAGACGGATTCATTATACCACCGTGTCCTTTATAATGGGAAATGAAAAGCCCATTCTGATAACTACACTTTATTATAATAGGTCAGAAGAAGTGAAAGGCATCATCTTATAAAATTAACTTCATAAAGACTGCCTTTAAAAAAAATATATCTGCCAGTTTATCCACCGCATCTTTCTTCAGAGATTTTTCTTCTCCTAGGGGAGCTGTGACTCTGGAGCCTCGTCCCGCTGCCTGTTCTCACTTTTGCCCTCTATCAGAGGGAACGGAGCTGTTTTCTTCTGATCAGCCCCAGGCACTTGTTTTGCCAGATGCAATAACGCCTTGTCTTTGTCAAGGCAAAGAAAATAGGCAGCAAAGTAGTTAAAACTAAGAGAGAACTCAAAGGTCTTACTTCTCTTCCTCCTCCTTCATAGGGAAGTCACAGTGGAGGTAAACTCACCCCACAGCCCTCCTGTGCTCTGGCATACCTTTCAGTCACTTCTTTGTGCAACTCAAGTCCACTCTTAACAGCTGGGGATGATTTCTAAGGTTTAATAGCTTCTCACAATGCGTTTGGATTCGTTTCCTACAGGTGAAAGACAAGAGGTGGCCAGGCAGACGATGAAACATCTTCTGGGGCCACTGCTCTGACACCCGATCTCGCTCTGGTGAGGGTGGCTATGACTAATTGGCAGAGGAGGGCTGGAAGTGAAGCTCCTTGCAATTTTGGGAGAATTTATACTGAAAAAAGCCCGACTACATACTTTCAAGGTATGTTTTGCAAAGAAGGCAAAAGGAAAACACCACCCTCAATGCACACCACTCGAGGTGCAATGGCAACAACTGCTCCTGTGGTGGTACAAGCGTCCGGCACCAAACTCTACACGGACTCCCTACAGTATTTATGTCTCACATTGCATTAGACTGGGTGGAAATCTTTAAGACTTCTTCTAAGTCCCACCGTTTCCCTTTTGGCAAAAATAAAAGGTGTCCTTGAAGTGTCACGTGGCAGTTGCAAACCAGCCTTGTTTGTAATATTCATGAAAGTTGGTGCAGGATGGAGGATGGAAGAGGACGCTATGAAACAAACGGTTAATTGGAACTTCAAATGAAGGTTGGATCTAATGTGAGAGATTTTAAAGGAGCCTAATTTTCAGAAATTGCCAGAGCTCCAATCTGTGAAAATGTGGCCTTTCACGGATCTCCAATTCAGCTTGCCACATCGAGAGTTCCTTTTGAAAAAAGTCATGCCATAAAAACCCCCCAATTTGGTAGCAAAAATTAGCAGCCTTCATGGGATATCAGTCCCTTTGTCTCTCCTCCCCTAACCACGGCTCTTTGGAAAGGACGAGGGACCATTTGTCTTTTGTTATTTTTGCAGGTAGTGAAGATAAGAGTAGAATCTAATAAAGAACAAAAATGGCGAAAAAAAAAAACCAACACCCACAAAAGCTAAATCTTCACACCTAGCCCAAAAGCTGCCCCTATAATTGAAAAGCATTTCTCCCTCTGAAGAAAATAACACTGATTAGGCCTCAAAAAACCTCTCCTGATGGCAGGACAGAGGCCAGCACCTCCAGCAGGAGGGGACAGAGGGACGCCGAGTGCCCCAGAGCCATCGGGCTCGTGGTGGGAGGTGGGCACACGTCCACCCTGCAACCCTGATTTTGCAGGGAAGGACTCCAGCCTCCAGGGCTGCTAACCCGAGTGCTCCTGACTTCAGCTCCTTCCTTCATCCCAAGGATTAGAACTTGATAGCCCCAAACTCCAGAATTAAGCTCGTTTACATCGAGTCTCCTGCACACCATCAGCCTGGGGACAAATCAGGCTGAATTTGGCACAGGCTCGCAGACCTCTCCCCACCCCCAGGAACCCACGTTGCCACTTGCTGCTGTACGGACACAAGCAATGGGGCAGGGCACGTGTCAGCATCCAAGCCATGGATCCACGCACTGAGATATTAAAAAGCGTAAAGACAACCAGGGAAGGATTTCCTGAGCTGCCAGCGCCGAGCAGCGCGTGCAGAAGCCTTCCGAGCCTATTGCAAACACCCGACTCCCTTGTTTCAGTGTCATTAACACCTACTGCAGCGAGAGTTAAAAACGAAGACAGCTCCTTGACAAAGCTCAAAACATGCAAATATTTGTTTGGGGGTATAAACACACACGCCGTCTCCTGCCAAAGCAGCTGAGAAAAGGGGAAAAAAAAGGAAGCGCAGAAGGAAGCAAGCTGAGAGACATCAGCTGCAGGGCTTTGGAGAGAGGGAAACAATAGAGGAGAAGCTCGTCCTGCAAAGCCTCCCACCTCCGTGGGCCAGGGGATGCTGCCCGGCGTGGCGGTGCCTGGTGGGGTCCCTGGCTGTCCCCAGGCTGTCCGTCCCCAGCAGCCTCTCCTGGGCAGGCTAAGAGTGCCCCCTGCAGCCCTGCCGTCCGTGCCGCCTCCGCTGCCAAGCGAGCGGTCGCAGTTCCGAATAAATAAAGTAAGGAAATACAAATCGGACAGGTTCCTAAATGCAGGGAGAGCTCAAAGCTCCAGAGCAAAGGCAGCCGATTTAAAAGCACAGAAAAAGCAATCTAGGAGGATGAAGTGCTGGGTAGCGCTCCGTCACGCCTGGTTTTAGCCTCTCTGAAGGGAAGGAGGGATGGCAGGGGTGCAGGGAGGGAAGTGGGTCCCCCCCAGCTGTTGGCTTTTGTTTTGAGGATAACAACCACATCTCCGAATATCCTAGGTAAGTGGAACGGATGTTCACACATCGCTCCGAGAACGCTGTCAGCAGCGCCCGGAGCCAGAAGCTGTGTGTTCCTTCCAATATTAATCAGTGCTCCACTGCCCCTCCGCTCCCCAGCACTCAGGTGCCAGACAAGGCAGGAAGAAATAAAAATACCCAAACCCTTCATTCTCTGCTGGTATCATCTATTCTCTCGATACACGTAAGCCTCCCAGGCCCTTGAACTTCACCCATGGCCCCACCAGGCACAGATCCCCACGGTTTTGTTTGCTCTGCTGTTAAGCAGGACATGTCCACGACCACGTTGCATTGAGTTTTAGACCAGCAGAGCCCTGTGTGCCACCAGAATTCAGCACAGGAACTTGAAGTCCAAGGGTTTTTGCCCTGTTTCAGAAGGGCTCTCAGGGAAGTGGGGAAGCAGCAGCACCCAGGCTGCACCGGCAAGGAAATCCCTTTGCTCTTCCACAGGGCTCCTTACACTGTGCTTTTCCTCCATGTGTGTCCGACAGCTGAGTCAGTCTGCAAGCAGTCACAATTGAAGACCCTGCTCCAAAACAGTGTCTCAACACATGGTCTTCCTCACCACCTTACACCCTTCCTCCATCCTGCAGGAATCAGGCTGCCAGCAGCACAGAAAACCTGTCCTTACCTCTGAGCGAGCCAGGACAAGAGCACCACACGCTAACGGAGTGGCTGGAATTCACTGTACGCAGGGAACTGCATTGCTTCCTCTGCTCCAACAAATCCCTGCCCCACAGCTCCTCGCTAGGCAGTTCTCAGAGTAGGGCCTGAGAGGTTTCAAAGGGTTAAAGCGATTCCTCAGCTCGGTCCCTTTGGAAAGGGAAGCTGCTGCCCTGCCCAGCTGAAGCAACCTGCCTTCTGCTTCACCACTCAGCAGGAAAGCCTCCTCCTAACCCAGGAGTTCACCATTCCCTGTGGATAGATGCCACCACTCTTGCTTTTGATGATGGAAAAAGGGATGGATGGAGCTGGACACTGATTCCCCAAATTCCTTTGGGATGCAGGAGGACGAACAGAGCTGGGACCATGGCCTGGGGCAACCAGCCACAGATTCTCATCCTGGGAGCAGAAAAGACACCGTAAGCTGAGCTCTACACTTTGCTGGGATGTGTTACACGGCTTAATGAGTCACTGCACAAAAGGCTGAGGGTACAAAGAAACCAGAGATCAGCCAGCGTGCAGAGGAATGCGGGCTGGGATCCTAAAATCCCTCTTCGCTGTTATGGCAGGTCTCAAGCCTGGCAAGGGATTCCTTGCTGGAGAGGCTCCGACTGGCAGCACAGCCTCACATCCTTACACAGGGATGCGCCCCACCAAGTACACCAGGCACGCATCCAGGTACACAAAGCAAAACACTCGAAGGCAGAGCAAGATTTACGCACTCCCTGCGTGCTGGGAAGGAGCTACGGCATTATGTGTGCAGGGCAGATGGAGGAGGGAGCCAGCCCGAGCTAAAACCTCTCAGAGCAGCTGTCTGCAGCGGCTCGCGGTGCTCCTCCCCAGCCAGGTGTGCCAAGCAGCAGGAAAGCTGCCGCACACGATTCAGACAGGAGGGAAAAAAATCCAGGGCTATGTCATTCGGCCAATGGGGAGTGATGCCCATGCTATAGGGACGTCTGCGACACAGCGAAGGGCCACCCAGCTCTGACAGCTCCCAGAGGCTGTAGTCACAACGCTGGCACGTGCCATCTCTGTCCCTCAGACAGAATTTCTGCAGCGATACAGCCTGCTAAACCACTTCTACTTCCAGGTTCGCTTACTTCCACAAAAAAACCCGAACTCCTAATATTTCCACTCCAGCAGCAAGCTCCTGTATTCAGATCCTGCTGGCTCCCACACGGAGCACACCGCATACTTGACAAATCGTGTTCCTACCTGAAGAGCTCCCTGATTTCCCTGACAGTGGCCTGGAAGGGGATGTTTCGGACTAAGATCTTGGAAGTCTTCTGCTTCTTGACCGTTTGCTTCTTTCGGGAAGATTTCACGGCAGGCCTGTGAAGTCAACAGAAAGGGCAGGTGAGAACCGCTGTGCAGCAGCAGCATACGCAGGGCATCTGGGCACCTTTAAAGTTGGCAGTCAGGAAAAAATATCCAGCTGGCTCACAGTGACATCCTCACTGACATCTTACTGGTGACAATATGAATTTCACAGGGTATGTCATGTAGGAATGAATGCAAGTGATTTAGATCTCACATCTAAAAATCAGAGCTTCCAGTTTGCTGAGTGCAGCCACAACTGAGATCAGGCAGCAGGCCCGTACTTACACCTGCCACTAACTTTTCTTTTGAAACCACATCTCGTCTACTCAATTATCAGGAGGAGATATTATTTGTACATATGCAAACAGTTAGTCTGAAGTAAGCTAATTTTCATTCTTACTGGCTTAGAAAACAGTAAACAAAACTTTTAAATAGATTATTAATTTCATTTATTTTGCTCAGGTTGTGTGGCATTTGAACAAGAGAAAAATTTACCTAAGACAAAAAAAAGAAAGCTTAAAGGAAAGCTTTCTACATTAAAATCCATTCAGTGGTTATCCAGACTGCAAAGTGCAGAATGGACGAGGTTGCTTCATTAAAGAACTGAAGTACAAAGTGCAGGTCCTGAACTGTTGCATTCCGGTCCCTAGGTACCACATTTTCGAAGGAATTTTGACATTTAAGAGACACCTCTCCTGGTAGGGTTTCCAAAGTGCCTAAACAACAGTTTTTGAGTGCTGACTGTCACCTTCAAACACCTGGATTAATTTTCAGCTTCATGGGTACAAATCACCAAAATCCCAGCGGACAGGAGTCACAGACTTCAGCATTAAAGGCATAAATCTCAGTCATCCTCTTTATTCGACAGCAAGAAACACCACCATAGAAAGGTCTGACTGTGTGGCACTGTCCCAAAAGCATTTGAGGAGCCTTTTTCTTGAATGTGGAAACCTCAAGTGCCTCGTTCTCACTTTGGGGTCACTTTTGGGGCCCCACCACTACATGCTGCTTAGGGGTTTTATTTGGAAATGTCTTTTACTGAGCAAACACCTTCACTTCAGCTGATTTTTTTTTTTCTTTTCAAGTAAGACTGAGTAAGGTGACTCCACTTAATCATAACAAGAGCTGATGTGTGACCAGCACTACTGGTCACAACCCTTACGATGCAAAGATACTAGCTAAGAAATGAAGAACCTACCAAGAACCACTGCAGCTTGAATGTAACCATGCTACAGAGGTAAGACAGCTTTACCTGATAGCTCTCTCCGAGATTTTCACTTCCAGCTTATGGCCATCTACAATGCAGCCCTAAAAGTCAAAAAAAAGAGAAAAGTTTAAGTCACAACAGCTTTCATGCTTCCAGGGTAGTGGCACAGCATTTCATGTCTTTGCTCTTTCCCATATATTCCTCCCATTCTCCCCATCAAAGTTTTTCCCTGTTGAACACTGTTCAAACAAGGCCAGCTTTCTGATATGAGGCTGGAGACAGCCTGACCAACCGAAGCAGCAGCCCGTGTCCCTGATCTCCCTGCCGATCAGCAACAGCTCTGCCACTAAGCCGGCGGAGGCGAGTCACTTCACTGCCTCCGACTACTGTTTCCTCTCCCTCTAGACCGCAAACTCTTCAAGGCAGGGAGCGTCTTACTGCTTGTTCTGGAATGAGCCAAGGATGACTCATTTGCTGTCAGTAGCCAATACAGCAAAAAACAAGTCTGCAAAATACCCACTTTGCTGCTTTCTCCTGTCCCCCAGGATTCTGCTTTCAAAACAATGGGGAACGCAAATCTAACCCCAAGACTCTGTGGGCTGTGGAACGTGAAATCACCACCTGTTGGAGGAGGGACCCATGGACTACGGTCACGGGGCGTGAACAGATTGTACAAACACAGCAATTTCTTCAAACCTATCTAGAAAGGGATCGTTCCAGCTGTCTGGCCCGCTTCGCCCATGTAATGCAGACCCGAGACTTGAATGCTGGTGTTCTAGCAGCACAAGGAACAACTTATTCCCTTGGAGGGCAGCCAAGCCCTGTGGCATGTGTCATGGAGAAGGCATAAGGCTAGAAAACCCTGAAGTACTGGCAGATTTACAGAAGATAAAACTCAACTCCACAGCACCAAGTACTGAGCACTATTTATTCTCATTTTGTGAGGGCCTGGGTCTCTGTCACCTCTGCAAAAGAAACTGTACAGAATAAAATCTCACTAAATTTGCATCTTCCCACATTTTTGCCACCTCCATGTTGGATCAGTGCTAACAAACACCCTTGTGAACAAGCTCATCCTGTACATAACCTGATTTTGAACCTCACAGCTCATCCATGCCTTTGCCCATCACCTCTGGAAAGAAACCTGGACAGACGATGCCCGAGCTTACCTGGAGCTGGCGCAGGGCTTTCTGAGCACTCTCTGGCTTCTTGTACTCCACAAATCCAAAGCCCATGGAAAGCAAAGTGCCTATGAGGAGAGTAAGGGAACTTAAGTTAGCAGGAAACGATGCTATTAAACAGCAGATTTAAAAACAAACCAGGAGAAAGCGCTGTTGCACACTGACTAGATGAGGGGAACTCACTGCCACAGCATCACACGCACTCACACCATGAACTGCGGTGCCCTGCACTGGCTCTTCAACACGATGCAGGGACAATTTGGAGCACCAGAAGTCTCTGAACTGTTGACTGTCAAGACTGGGGAGACAAAATGTAATGGCCCAGAGAAGGGGCCAGCCTGCCCATGCCCTGAAGTCAAAGGCCATCAGGGCTGTGCTTGCCTTAAGCAAAACCTTTCCTGTGTCTAACCCCATGGAAAGCAAACAGGCAATGCAACAGCCCCAACCACTCATCCCTGCAGCACGCCAGGACCGATGCAGGCAGGGAGATGGCAAACGAACCACGCACAGCACAGTGCTCAGCCAGGGATCCTCAAAGATCCCGGCTGCTGCTGTGGATAAAGCATGACGCCCTGCGATGATTCAACCGGTGCGTGACGCTGGTTCCTTTCAACTTGCATCTTGTGTGGTCCTGAAGGAGTTGGCTTCTCTACACACATCTCCACAAAGCCCACAATCGAGTTTAACCTTCTAGACTGAACCCCGGTGTATTTTTGGTTGCTGTTTTCAGCCATTTCAACAGGCGTACTTCTAGAAACGTTAAAGACTTCGCCAGCAAGAACACAAACGCTCATCTAGATGAATGCTAAAGCAACGCCACACCTGAGCCCTCAGCAACCAGCCAAGGGAAGGAATTGAACAGCAACATCTAGAGTACCTGCTTTGTCTTTCTTCTTGGATACCGTGCAGCTCTTCACAGCTCCCACTTTGGAGAATGTCTGCAAGGAATTCAGACACGTGACTCAGTTCTCTTTGTCACAGGCTTACAGCTCAGCTTGAGTGACAACGTGGCCCTCTTCCAGAGCCACGAGCACACGCTCGTCAGCCCACTCCTCCCCGGCACACCTGAGCAGCAGTCAGTGCAGCTGCTTTTTCTATTATAAGATTGCTTCTGTGCAAATATACACACACACTTTAAAAAAATAATAAAAAATTAATACAGGTGTTCTTAGAAACCCACCACTGCTCCTCAGAACCTGCTGAGATCGGGCGTGGCTCTGGAAGACCACTGCAGGTTACAAGATGCTCTCACCCAGGTAGGGACCTTAGGGTTGGGCAGCTCCAGTGGTGCCCCAGGAAAACAGCTCCTTCCAGAGCCAAGCAGAAGGGGCTGCCCTACAGCAGCACACCGGCTATTTGATTCTCTTCTAAAACTGTAGCCACAAAACACACAAAAAAAGGAAAAACGGACAAGTCCCAGTCCTTCTCTGATATTTATATTTGTTCCCTGAGCCCCCTGGACCAGGTCTATAGCAGTACCACAGTCCCAAGGCAGAGGAGCACAGGTCCAGAACAGACTAACACCCCACCAGCGTTCCTGGGCCATGAAACGTGGCATTGCACACGGCTACAAAAATTAGCAGGGGTGGGAACTTCCAGCTGTTTCTCCCAGCCTTGCTATTAACATCCCACAGGGCTTCAGAAATGTTACCATCTCTCCCAAGTGCTTTGCTGAGGTAAAGCAGCTCCGCGTTAGTAGAAAGTTTGAGATGAAAAGCACACCTCAGTGAAATCACCGTTTATTTATTTAGCACACAAAGCAGTGTCACAGCTGCTCAAGCTGATCCCAAGGAGAAGCGCACATGAAGTGAGGAGTCTTAAAAGACTTCCTACTGCCTCCACCTGTCCCAAGGTGGAATTAAACCTCATCAAAACTGTTTCAGAAATGTTTGTCTAATTGATGCCTAAAACTCTGAGCGGAGGTTTCCAGCCCCAGTACAACCCAGGGCTCCCTCTTCTTCCCTTCGTTAGCCCGTTTGTCTGTAACTGAACTCCTTTGGACACTTTATCCTTGGCACAACAGAAGTGGAAAAGAGCTTTCCCCTGGCCCTCTGCAGCCCAGCAGAGCCCTTCCTTTTAGCCCCTGCAGGCTGTAGGGGTTTTATTCCAGCAAGCAGCCCAGTCTGACCTCCAGCCCTCTCCCATCCCACCCGAGTGGCCTGTGCTAAGCAAAACCCAGTCCCCACCCTTTGTTTATAGCTTACCTCGTTCAGCGTGTCTTCTGTGGTGGCGAAGTTGAGGTTTTTGATGAACAAGGTACACCCTGGCACGCTCTCTTCTTCTTCCTCATCCTCCTCTTCATCCTCTTCCTCCTCCTGCGTTGCTGTTTCCTCTGAGCCCTTGACAGCTGTGGCCGTGTCATTACCTGATACAAGAATCAACACAACACCGTAAGATGTAACAAAGCCGAATTTGGGTCGGGCTTGCCCCTGCTGAGAGAGTCAGAGTTCCAGCCGGAACAGAACAATCCTCTCCTGGCTCTTTGTGGGTGAACAGGGACTGAGGCAAGCTCAGCACACGGTATGTGAACATGTCACTGTGGAAATTAAGATATTGCCTGTCCTTTAAATGCAGAAACTCCACACACCTGCTTCCCCAGCACTCAAACGCCCTCACATCTACCCTCGCCAGACACTGCTGAACTAGGCAAGGGGCCTCAGCCTTGCTTGAGCATGCTTCTGCACTGCTCCTCCTCACCTCTTGCTAACACTTATCCACAGGATGCAAAATCCTGACTTCCCTGTCAGCACACGAAGGCACTTACTAGACAACAGAGCATACACACAAGCTGTCATCCATTGGCTCTCCAATTCCTTTTCCTGCTAAACAACTTGGATTTTCACACAAGCTTCATCCCCGACAGCGTAGCTGATTCAGTGCGCAGGGGGGACCAAGGAAAGCACCTCCCTTTGGCATTACCACCACCCCCTCAATGATTTTTCTAGGCTATTTCTCTCTCACTTTGCATGAAATAAACCTGTATGGGGTCAGGGGTGCTCAGAGACAACCCCAGCTCTATTTCAAGCACTGCCTTTCCCCACAGGGCTCCATCTGGTTGCCCTCCCTGCCCCTGACCCCACGCAGCCCGAAGCTTTTTGGTCGGGTGGCCAAACTCTCCTCATCCCAGCCCATGAGGAATCTGCCGAGGTATGGAAAAAACTCATCGCCTCTGAAGGCAACTCGTCGGAGGAAGGAGGAGGGAAGAGATTTAGCGAGACGGGGTGGGATGAAAAGGTGCCTCCATCTGTGGCTGGCACAATGAGAGGCCGCCACGCGCCGCCGCCTGAAGCCCTTTTGTGAGCAAGGCGAGGAGTTTACTGCGCATCCCCTCCCCTCCCTCTCCCAGATGCAGAACGCCAGAGGCTGGCAGCAAAGACCATTATCAGCCCCAAGCAGCCTTCCAGGAGCTCCTGCGCTTAAAGCCCTTTATCTCAAGGTGAGGGTCTCGGTTACAGGGAGATAAAGCAGCCCCCCGGTTCCCCTGGGCTCTGGCTGTCCCCTGTGACCCACACGCAGAACAGCAGCCCAGGAAGAGGCTTTTCATCAGCTTTTCTCCCCCCTCCCCAAACCTCAGAGTCCCAAAATAGCTTCCAGCAAAACAAACCTACATAAAGCCATGCTTCTCCAGCCTTTTTTTTTTTTAAGGTTTAAAGGATCTTGAAAGGTTTAAAACATACAGGCAAGATTTAATTGTTATAGCCCCTGGGATAGGGAAAAAGTCTGCTGGTGGAGGGAAGGTTGTGCCCTTGTGGCAGTGGAAAATCACCCAGACAAAGCATACAGCGAGGCCTGACACAGGAGCACAGAGAAACGAGCACAGGGACCCACGATCTGACACAGGCACATTTCAGCTGCCTGTTGTGGCAAGCAGGCTGCCCACGGACAGGGATGGTGGCCTTGCACAGCATGCAGCCACCTCAAAACCACACTTCTAGGGGCAGGTTGGGCTCAAACAAAACAGCTACAGCTCTCCTGATGGCTGCTGCCCAGCCCAGACCAAAAATCTCCTCTCCTCACCCAGAGCATCAACACAGGCCAACTGGATCGTGTGCTGTGGGCAGCACCACATTGCCCGCGCCTCATCCAGGAGGTGGGGAGTGCAGAGACAGGATAGAGCCCAGTGCTTGTGTGGGACACTGCAGCTGTGCTTTTAGCGCACCCTAAAAACCACACAGAGGACATCAAGAGAATGGTTCCCTACCAAAAAGTTCAGGAACATCAGCATTGCCACTTCAGATAGAATACAGCAGGTGAGTAATCAGAGATATCTCCTAATTCAAGGTTAAAGCTCTTACCAGGTGCCAGGCTTGCTTCTCCCTCCTGTTCTGGAGCCTCTGTGTTTTTTTTCTGAGGGGCTGGGCTGGAGAAGACACCCATCGGAGCCCATTCCAGATACAGTGGCGTGGAGTGAAACTGAAGAGAACAGAGGAGAAACAAGAAGAGCATGAGGTAAGGCATGAAAAAGCTCTGCTCTGAGCTTTTCCACCCAGACACACTTATGGAAAACAGCAGTAAGAAAGCTAAGCAAGGTTTTTGCCTGGTTCAACTGTCTTCCACTGAAGGAGAATCGGTATCCAACCAGACACAGGGCCAGCCTGCCAAATGGCACCCAGAGGTCAAGGAGCAAGGCCACAGCTGGGCAAACAGGCTCCAAGGGGAGCTCTGGGCTTCAGTACCACACACCCCTATTGCAAGAAGTACCAGCAACCCTCTCCCAGGCCACAGAGGGATTATTACAGGATAGCAGTGACTGAGAACTCACATCCTCCAAAGCTCCACCTCACATTTTAACAGGTACTCCTTTCTGCAACTTCATAATTAGCCAAGACCCACGCTCTCTGGGTGGCTGCCTGCCCCTGGCCAAGCTCACCTTGGAGTAAGCCAGCCTGGTGAACGCTTGCTTGGCCTCAGTTGGCTCCAGGAACTCCACGATGGCTGTGATGCCTCCTGCCGGGAGCAGCACCCTGCCCAAGCTGCCGTGCTTGCCAAAAAGGACCTCCAGCTCTGACACGCTCGTGCTGGCGGGGAGGTTCTTGACCAGGATCACGGTTTTACTCCGCTTGCCAGCAGCCTGCCACATTTGGTGGGGGGAAAAGAGAAAGGGGAGATGGGATTTTAGAGAGCCACACAGCACGTATTTCAACCATCCCAAGCTCAGTTGCATTTGCAAGTGTTCAGAAGGTTTCCTAACTCTCTTAAGGGTTCAATCCTGCAAGATGAGGATCAATTAATTTCAGAGAGAGCTGAGGATGTCAGGACTAGGCAACCATAGAAGAGGCAAGTCCAATTTGCTGCCTGCAGCTGGGCATCTCACCTGACTGAAGGAATCCAGGCTGACTCCGTTTTCAATTAGGAACCGGCGAATTTCCTGCACCAGCTCGGTTTCTCCCAGAGCGACTCTCACTGCCACGCTGTCTTTGCTCTCCTGCAGGCAAGAACATCAGTTAGCAATGTGACAGAGGTTGAAGCAGGGAAGCAAAGGGACCTGATCCAGGAAGGTGCTGAACAACTGTTGTTCCTGCTGCTCTTAGAAGCATCAGGAGCTTGGAAGAGAGCTTGAAGGCAAAACGCTCCAGCTCCTCTGAATCTGCTGGGAGTTGTTAAGTGGCAGGATGTAAATTTTCATCAACTTCTAGCCATGTACAAACTCAAAATTCAGCCACAGAAAATCAGATATTGTGGGGAAGAATGTCATTTTGTCTTCCAGTGACAGAGGGACTGGCCCCCACAGAGAGGCTGCAGAACCACTGATCTTTCAGTCTGTGCGGTGCTCACGATTGCATAGCAGCTTTTGCTGCACATGACCATCAGGCAGGTCCTGGCCATGAGAAAACAGGCAGGAAAATGATCTCTCATCTCTGCTGATCAATAACCAACTCACGTGATCCAGCACTTGGCTTTTCGAAGCGTTGTACTTCTGAGCAATGGCATCAGCCACAGCATTCGTCCCCACAAACAATGTGTTCCAATTGTGAGAGCTGCAGAGAGAAAAAAAGAGACAGGTTCAAAGCCTTGCAGCCTTCTTCCACTGGCATCTCTCTACTCAATGGTCCTGGGAAAAACCAGCTTTGAATACCACCACTAACAGCCAGGATAATAAGTTAGGGGGAAAGAAGGGCAGAAGACCCTTAGAGAAGGAACAGAATGAGGGAAACATGACTGGAGAGCAAAGGCAGCAGTGCTGGCACCTTAGCTCTTCTTCCCTAGCAGGTCCCTGGGCACAGCCACACAGTTACAGCTGGAAGTTCAGTTGTTGGCTCAGGGGAACACATTTTTTCGTCTGGCTTCCTAAGAACACAGAGCCTGTGCAAGCAAGGCTGCACTCCTTCCCCATAAAGCCTGAAGATATCATGAACTTTGAAACCAATCTGTTGCAGAGGAAGATAACCCCAAATCCCTGAAAGTTTTAGAAATACAGGTGGCCAAGCAGAGGACAAAGACCCAACTGATCTGAAGTCACTACCCTCAAAGAGTTACAGCATCAGACCAACTTTTGTTAGGCACCAGAGAAACCCCTACACAGAGCAACCGAACCCCCGTTTCCCTTAATGTGTGCTACTCACTGAACTACTAGAGCTACGTGGAGAGAAGAGTCAGATAGGAGATAAAAGAAACAGAAAGGCACACAAATACTTTATTGGCTCTGGTAACTTCCACATCCCCTGCAAAGATGCATTCTGGCCATTTGGGAATTTGGCAGGCTGTATCATCACACCGTGCTACAAGACACCTTTGTACCTGGCACTGTTGGCTTTTTCCTTGGCCTCTTTCTGCTTTTTGTAGGAGGAAGACTCGTCTGCATCCGCATCTTCAATTTTTTCCTTTTTGATCGTGGATGGTAAAAGATGCATCATTCTACCCTAGAAGGAAGGAAGAAGAGGTCCAGAGGCTCTTAAATATCCCACAGCAGCTCATGAACTCAGTAAGCAAAGGGAATAAACTCTCAGGCACCTTTCCTAGTCCAGTGAACTAGGTGAAAGAGGGAACCTTCCTCCCCAGAGACAGCATTACTGCAAGTAAGTGTAGCCATGTAGTACAAGATATACTCAGACCTCCTTTCTCTAGCTCAGATTTTGGTACTCCTCAAGCTGTTCACACCAGGCTGCCCTACCAGAAGGGACTGTGTTCTCAGAGCAAGGCAGAATTGCCTCTGCCCCTGATCACCCAGAGGAACTCTGTTCAGCAAAGCACAGGAGCAACGAACAGCCTCCCAGCACAGGAAACCCATTGGTGGCTGTACCTGGAACACCTGCCCGTCCATTTCCGCATAGGCCTTCACCGCGTGCTCGGGCATCATGTAGGTGATGAATGCAAATCCTTTGGGCTTCTTGGTCAGTCTGTCTATAGGGAAATGGATGTCCGAGACAGGCCCTGCGAGAAGAAAGGCCTTTCCGTGAGAGATGTCCTCGCACTGCCATCACAGCCCACAACAGCACTCTGAACTGGCACCTCCCGGCCACACAAATGCAGCTGCTTAGAACTTGCCTTCTTTATCTTAAGTCAGGAACAAGGATTTCCTAATCCTCTGCCTCTCCCAGGACACTCTAATGCCAAGAGAAAGTTAAATTTGCCTAACTTTGAGCAAAAAGGGAAGCTTGATGCTTCCCCCTCACATTCCAAACACGAACAGGAATTTGGAATACTCAGAAATTCAGCCCTTACCTACAGAATCTAGAAGTGTCCTGCGTGATCAGTGTTTCATGCAGCAGGTGCTTTCAGCTACCCTCTCCTCCTTCCCATCCCACCAGGACTCTGAGACTGACTGGCAACAGCTTTTACTGCTGCCTTGGAGATGCAATGAGGAATGAGGGCACACACACAGCATGCTTTGAGCTAAGCACAACAGCACCAGGATCGGTTTCAAAGCCAAGCAACCACACCTGATCACACCAGGCAATAAAAATTATGGAAGTCAGTCTATGTCTGAGAGGCGTGGGACACAGGGCTTCACACATCCGCTCCCACCAACCAAACCTCTGTCCCAGCCCTGCAGCAAGTACGTACCATACTTGGAGAAGATCTTTTCTAAGTCCTCCTCAGTGCTGGTAAAAGGCAGATTCCTGACAAAGAGCCTTCCTGATTCAGACAGGTCCTCTTCTTCCTCATCATCCCTCTTCCTTCGTTGCCAAGGCTTGTCATCAGTTTTTGCTGGAACAGTTTCTTTTGGGGTATTCCCACACCGGAATACCTCGACGTATCGCCCACCTAATCCACAAACACAAGCACGTTAGATGCTTCCCACAGCCACGGGAAATTTATATCAATGAGTTAAGAGTCCGGGCTTACAGCAGTGACACAGGCAACTGTAACTTGAAAAACATGAGCAGAACTCCGCCTGATTAAACAAAAAGATGAGGGCTGCAAGAGATTAGTCTTCATGAAAAGCAGAGTAATGCTTGCTAGCCAGCTGCACAGCCTCCTTCCCCTTCAGAGCTCCAACACTTCTGCCTCTGCCAGCCTCATCCACAGGCTTCTAAGCCGGTGTTCCCATCCTACATGGTGTTTTTTATTTTTATTTATTTATTTATTTTCAAGTTGAGCAGTTCCACTACAGACCAGGCCAGGAGCAGGTTTCAAACACAGATTTACAGAGTCATTTCTACAAATCCCCTGCAGTATCCCACCTAGATTTAAACAATATCGTTTTTTATGCCAAGAACAAGACACACTTCAGGCACGTGGCAAGAAACAAGAGCCAAAGAGCACACGGCTCAGTCCGTTGCCAAGTCTAAGCTGCTCCTGATGGCACTAACATAGCACCTGGTTATCCCACGTCAGCAGAGTGGAGCAAACCACCCCCACCATCTGCCTGGGAAAAACTGAAGCAATGGGAGATTCTTTTGCAGGGAACACTTCAGCAGCTGAGCACCCTGCCATCGGAAGCAGCTGGAAAGAGAAGGAACAAACAGCCCTTACCTAGGTATTCTTTTTTCCGTTTCAAGGCCCTTTGCACTTCTGCTTCGCTCTTCAAGTCAACAAAGACATAACCTTGGAGGAAGGAAAGGTTCAGCTAAGCATCATGTGGGGCGCACAGAGTCACTAATTGGCTAATTAAGGGTGAATCAGGCTTTTAAAATATAGATTCCTATAGATAAAGCATTCAGGTCCCATTAAAGTTTCAATCCAGCCTGGAAACAGCCCCATCAGACTGGAAGGCTGCCTTTTAATAGCTCATTCTCTACGTACAAACTAAACAAGCCCAATTTAACAGCTGAAGTAGGCTTTCACGGGTGTCTCCAAGCCATCAAGAGCAAAGAAAAGGTGCATCGGCTCTTAGGCTATGAAAGAAAAACAGCATGCAAAGTTCCCTGCCAGCTCCGAGGACCTGCTCTTTCTGATAGGTACCTCCAGTAACTGCAGCCCCTCAGAAGCCCACCTTGGTTACAGATGGATTTTACAGATGGATTGGCAGCAGCAGCCCTCCCCAGAGGAAGGGACCTTTCCTTGGCACAGTTTGGGATGTTTAGGAAAGTCCAAGGGGCAGATGAAAGAACAGGCTCCTGCTGCTGTATGCTGCAGTACCCTAAGGGAGCACAGCCAACATTACTCTGCCCACGGCATCCTATGGACAGCAACTAGGGCAGGTGAGCTGCAAAGTCACTGAAAGGTCTATAAAAATCAGGGCACGAGCCAGCAATTTAGAACTACAGATGGAAAGAGCAGTGCTGTGATTCAGAGGTCCTCCAAGTCACAGATCCAACTCCCTTCAACATTTACACATTACCTGTGTTTTTCCCCTGGGCATTTTTTCCTATCCGGATTGCCACTGGCTTCAGAGGCAAGAAGAATTCCCGAATCTTTTGCTGCAGGAAGAATTAGAATTGCTTAAATGAGTTCTTGGATTCCGGAAGCAGGTTTTATACACTTTTATAAGCACTATAAAAACACTACATGCAACATAGAGCATTTCTGCACAAAACCAGGTAAAAAGCTTCTGTCTGCTCATACAACCCTCAGCACAGCTCCATCAAGTGAAGAAAGGGGCCTCTTAAAAGATTTGGTTGAGTTACAAACTGGGAACAGCCTTGAACACTCATTCCCAGCTTGGGAACAAAGCTCACCTCAGTGATGTTCAAAGGGGCACCACGCAGTTTCACTGTGTATGGTGTGCTTGCATCTCCCGAGCTGACCTGGTTCTTCTGCTGCACAAAAGTACAGAAAAAAAAAAAGCAACTGAATGAAAAACAATAAAAGTCACAGAACAACAAGCTGATTTTGCCCAGCAAGCAGGAAGTGTGAGATAAAAACCAAGATTCTCTCAATTGCCTCAGCCTGGGCAGGAGGTGCTGGATAAAGGTGCAAGATTTGACTGGGATGTTCAAACAACTGCTAAAAAGCAGCCTCTGCAAAAGACCATTCCCTGCAGACACAGAGACAGGCACGGGAAAGAGAGAAGAGTCTCTCAAGGATGCACTAACAGCGCTTCTTAAGAAGCCCTGGTTTCCAGAAAGGGGAATTTAATCAGCACTGAAAAGATATCTGACAAACTTTCTTTTTTAAATGTCTCCCACCAAGTGCACCAACAAAGCTGGTACCTGGGGGTCTTGCAGATTTCAAGCTTTCAATCTCATCCTTGGAGCAACCAATGAAAACGTACTATCCTATGAAGTTCCTGCTTTAAGACAGACGAAATATAATTCAACAATACCTGCAGCGTGGATCCTTTTTTCTTCTTCTCTGCTGGTGACTCTTGCTGTGGTTTCTGGGCTTTTGCCTTCCCCCTTTTTTCCGTGTGGGTGCTGACAGTTTCTGTAGTGTCGGAGTCCTCCTCACTCTCACTCTCCTCTTCCGTCTCTTCACTGTCTGTTTCTTCTTCTGTGCTAGAGGAGGACGAATCCTTCACTACTTTAGATTTCAGGTAATCCATATCTGAGAGGTCTGCCCTGGCAGCTGCCTTCTTCTCCTGGCCTTTCTTTGCTGTCAGAAAGAAAACCACAGAAGTTCTGCGTACAGATACTGCTGCTTTCTCCTCAACCACGTAAAATCTGAGAACAGACACAATCACGAGAACCAATATTCTCCTCTTCCTTTTCTGCATGAAGGAAAGACTTGAAAATAGCAGAGCAATTTAAAATCAGCACTTCCACACTGACATGCCTGGAGTACTGTTTAAGCAACAGTTCATATATAAAACAAATTAGAAAGGAGCTTGAGGCATTTCATGAATTATTTTGTCTCCGTTTTAACTAAATACTTCAAATGGACTCCAGAGAAGATAGTAATTTGTTCAGTTTAGTTCTGCATGGTAAAAGACAGAGGAAGCCATTTCTCAAAAACACCATCCATCCATCCCCAGAGATCCACTGACCACACCTACATTTTAGTTACCCAGAGGCAAAGAGCAGCAGGCAAGATGCCATTTACTCCAAAAGAACATAAGGCAATACCAAACAGGGAGCAAGTAAGGCTCCAAAACCACATTCATCACTGGTGCAAGAACACTAGAGACTAAAAACACCAGACTACAGCCCAGATTTCTCACTCTATCATCACTTCAGTGCTCCACTAGACACATTTTTCCTTGTAGGATCTAACACACTGAACTCTGGCCATTCCCATCAATTCTGAAGATATTGGTGTATCCTTGGGTGCTGTCAGAGATATTCAAAGGCAGACCACGTCCACAAAAATCAGTTGAAGGCTTCTACCAAAATGGAAACCACATCCAGCTTTGGAAATGCTGGCAATGAAAGGGGCCATAGGCTAGGTCAGCACTAAGGGAGAGAGACATTTCCCCTATTACTCCTCCTAGGCTTTCAGGAGAAAGCACAAACGCCATCCAGTTAATACCAGGAACTGCATTTCTCCATGTTTGGGGAGCTAGCCATTAACCTAAAGTGTACAGAGCAAGTCTCACGCTGGGGAAGCTACCTTCTGACTGCACTGTCTCTGTTTGTAGGCAGGACACTGACACTCAGAGAGAAAGATGAGCAAAGATGGTTCCTTTTGGTACCTTTGGTTTCCTCTTCATCTTCAGGGGGTTCATTCCCATCCCTCTCCTCCTCGCTCAGATCCTCAGACTCGTCTGAATCGAAGTTCAGATAATCAGCTGCTGCCTTTGATTTTTCCTTCTTGGGCTTTTCTGCCAAAGTGTCGTTAGCCCAGGTGGCCACCTGAGACCGTTTCTGGTGAACCACCAAGAATTCCTGGAATGTTTCATCTCCTTCCAGCTGTTGAAAAATAAACCAAGCAGACAAACTGTGAAGACAGAAGAGAGCTAGTAGCAAGTTTGAATTCAAAGATACCTCATTTCCAGCCACAGAAAGAAAACTCATAAAGGGGAGTCCACTTTACACAAGGTGAGCACTTGAAAGTCACTAACATCTTCCCAATCTCTCAGCCCTACACCTGCTTGTTGTACTTACTGTTCAGAAAGCACTTTAAGGAAAAAGAGAAAACATTACAGAAGGAAAAAGTGCACAAGGCAAACATAACAAAACTTGCATGCGGTTTGAAAACACAGTTGTTGAAACAGGGTTGTCCTGGATGCAGTGTTTGTTCACAGAGGAGCGGTTAACAATTAAAAAAAAAATCAATTTATAATGTTGGGATTGTCAGAATCATGGTTTGTTACAGAACTGACTGTCGTGGAGTTCTTTACATCATACATCTTGCCTGAATTGATGGCAATGAAAGCAATTCAGAAAAAAAGCTATATTATTCCTGCTTTTAATATAAGTTAGTAACAACTTAGGGACGGGAACTGAAACTTACCTCCTTTAAGTCTTCTGCAGGGTCTTTATTCTTTTTTTTCTAGGAAGATAAACCATATTTAGAAAGCCTTATTAGAAGCAGAGGCAATATCACTTCTCAGGTAACCTAAGGGTCCAGGAAACATAGGTCCTAGGGCAGAAAATGCCAGAACCAGGCCTCCAACATCAGCTGTCCCAGCTAATCAATCCCCCTTCCCACATACCCAGCTATCCCTCCCTCTGCCAAGTCACTGACACACGCCAGATTCTCATGGAAAAAAAAGCAAGACTTACTTTCTTAGTGCCTGCAGGAGCTGCACTCGTCACAGCTTTCTCAGGCTTCTTTTCTGAGGCAGGGACCTTCTGAGAGTGCTTACTCCACGCCTTGGGTTTTGAAGGGTCACCAAAAGACTTGCATAACTCCACCTGAGAGGAATAAATTAGTCTTCAAAATAAACAGTCTGAACAGTGCTCAACTAAACAGTCAAACTAGTTCTCCTGCATATCACAGATAACACTCTGCCTAGTATGATATGAAGAGTCACTTTAAATAAATGAATAAAACGAGCTCAAATTCACAAGTTCAGCTCAAAACCTGACTGTTGTTCCTGAAATCACTGTCATTGCACAGAAGACAGACTATCTGTATCAGCTATCTTGAGACACCAGCAACAAGGCCTGACATCAGGCTTTGCTGTTTTGCTGCAGAGAACTTAAAGTTCAGACTTTTTTGGGTGCTAGCTGCTCATTGGTAAGACTACCAAGATCTCCAATTATCAACTTTATTTCAAATCAGAAGAAGGCATTTTTAAAGATCAACTCACAGTGATTCTGGAGGTGTCTATGAAACTCCTGTTGAAGTGGTTCAGGGCCACCTGAGCTTCTTCTTCAGACTTGTAGCCGATGAAGCCGAATTTCCGGAATTTGCCATCCTTGGTGAACTTCAAGCAGCAATCGGTCAGTGTGCCAAAGGCTGCAAACAGCTTCCGAAAACGATCTTCCTTCATCTGGGAAACGAAGAGGAATAAGAAAACAAGTCAGCAATGCAATATAACGACAGAGATGCTTTGTGGACACATCCAAACCAAAACACTTACTAACAACGAACTTCTGAAAAAAAAAATAAATCACATTGTATTGTGGCAGGGCTGTTAAGAAACACACATCAACTACAAAAGCTTTTCATCTCCCCCGCAAATTCCCTACACATACATATCTGTGCCTCCAACAGCTCCCCACCCAAATGCTGCACCCAGGTGGGGGGCTGCCCTCAATCCAAAATCCACAGGCAGCTGCCTGCACCCCCACGAGACTCCTGACCCACAGCATCTCAACCACCAAGGGTCCTGTCCCCCCTCCACCAGCACTCCCTCACCTCCTCCAGCCAAGTTGAGGGCTCTCTGTGTCGGGACATAGAATCAGAGAATCATTAAGGTTGGAAAAGCCCTCCAAGATGATCTGGTCCCACCATCCTCCTACCACCAATGTCACCCACCAAACCATGTCCTTAAGCACCATGTCCAGCCGTGCCTTGAACACCCCCAGGGACGGTGACGCCACCACCTCCGTGGGCAATCTCTTCCAATGCCTGACAGCTCTTTCTGAGAGAAATGTCTCCTCATTTCCAGCCTGAACCTCCCCTGGCAAAACTTGAGGCCATTCCCTCTAGTCCTGTCACTGCTTACCTGTGAGAAGAGGCCGACCCCCAGCTCCCCACACCTTACTTTCAGGTAGCTGCAGAGAGCAATGAGGTCCTCCCTGAGCCTCCTCTTCTCCAGACCAAACACCCCCAGCTCCCTCAGCCGCTCCTACCAGGGCTTGTGCCCCAGCCCTTCACTAGTTTTGTAGCCCTTCTCTGGACATGCCCCAGGGCCTCGATGTCCTTCTTGTTCTGAGGGGCCCAAAGCTGAACCCAGCACTCGAGGTGCGGCCTCACCAGAGCAGAGCACAGGGGGACCACCACCTCCCTGGGCCTGCTGGCCGCACTACTCCTGACACAAGCCAAATTGCCGTTTGCCTTCTGGGCACGCTGCCGGCTCCCTGCTCGTTCCCTGCTCCCTCCCCGAGGCCTCCCCGGGACCCCACCGGGGCCCCTGCCCGCCCCTGCAGCCCATACCCGCCCCCCCAAGGCCCCACTCCCGCCGAACGCCGCCCCGCTGAGTCCGCCGCCGCTCTCACCCCATTGGGGAGGTTCTTCACGATGAGCCTCGACATGTCGGCGACAGAGAAGGGCTGCGATAACGGCCGCGACACGACGAGAGCCGCGCCGAGCTCAGCTGGGCGCACGCCGCGCCGTGGGCGCCGCCATGTTGCCGCCGCGTCACGTGGGCGCGGGGCCCGCAGCGCGCAGGCGCGGAAGTGAGAGCGGGGCAGAGGGGAGGGGCCATGGCAACGGGCCCTAGCAACGCCCATAGCAACGGGCCCTAGCAACGGGCCCGAGCCTGATGGGGCCGCGGGGGGTGGGGGCAAGGAGGGGGATGGAGGTGGCCATGGGGGACAGTGAGGGGACAAGGGGGCCACCAGAGGGTGTCGCCTCCCCAGGAGGTGTCCTCTCCCTGCCAGCCCGGGGACACAGCCCCTGGGGCCACGCAGCCATGGTGGGGGGACATCAGTGACAGACATCAGTGGGGGTGCAGGCAGCTGCCTGTGGATTTTGGATTGAGGGCAGCCCCCCACCTGGGTGTAGCATTTGGGTAGCATTTGAACAAAAGATGGTGTCCCCAAAGCAGGGGATGCTGCTGTCACCCCCTCGGGTCCTCCTGGTACTGCTCGGTGGGGCCGGAGGAGGGAGCTCCGTGCCTGGTGCTGCTCCAAGCTGAGAGGCCCTGAGGGCAAGGGGAAGAAGCTCCCCCAAGCAAAAGAACCCAGAAGTCAAGGATAAAAATCCCCCGGTGTTTTACGATCCCCTTGGGTTACTGCTGGAGGCGACTGTCCGTGAGGAAGCAGGATGGCCTCCTTCCAGCATCCCCTCTCGCTCCGGGTCCTACATCCCTGTTCTACCTGCCCCTCAGAGGGCAGTGCCTGGGCCTGCAATCCAGCTGTGGTGCTGGGAGAAGGTGCTGGGGGCAGCTCTCCGGGGCCCTGCCCTGTCCTGATGGGAAGCAGAAATGGGGAGGTGATGGTGTGGAGCTTGGTGCCACTTTGCTTCCTTCCTGCCCCAATGAAAGGGGAGAGATCTCCGTGCAGGCATCAGGCTTGCTCCAGCCACACCACGGCTCCATCCCAGTGGCTTGGTGGGACTGGGATGCAGGCTTGTAACTGGGGCACCCAACCTTACCCCCTCAGGTGAGCAGAAAGGGAACCACTTGCATTTTCCGGGCAAGAATTTGGGGAATGGCCAGGCTCAATGCTCAGGAGAGAACAGGATGCTCTGGGATAGCCATCCTATGCTCTGCTTGAAGGGAAAACTCACAGCATGGAGCTATCCATGAGTGCCCAGGAGGAGATGCTCCTGCTCCTATCACCCAGCTCTTTCAAGAGGTCTCCACAAGCCGTCGTGGTGCCGGGGACCCAGCTCCTTCCCCCTCGCCCTCTGCTCCTGTCTCGTCCTTGCCATGCTGTCAGCCCTGTCACTGGGATGCAGGCTGGCACTGACAGGGCCCTGCTCACACCGTCACTAACACATCCAGACCATGCCCTTGTCACTCCTGTCCTCTCCAAGACGCTTGTTCCCCCCTCTCTCTCCCCATCTCCTCCTCACCTGCTGCTTGCAGCCGCCAGCAGTGCCCAGCTCCAGCCTGTGCTGTGAGGACAGTTCTGTCCTTGTCCTCCCAGCCGGTCACTGCTGGGACAGAGCTGTCCTCAACAACCATCCATCATGCTCCCCATGTGTCCCACACCTCACCTGGGGATGCAATTTCCCTCCAACATCCCCTCCTGCAATTAGGGTTGATCCTCCCCAGCTGAGTGCTCACAAAGAAGCCTCAGTGTCCATGAGGGGATATGGCTTTTGCCAGGGCTGTGGAGATGCTCCCCTTTGCTACTCCCCCTCCTTTGCAGGTAACATATTTCAGCCTCCCCAAATGCAAAGATCTAACTACAGAAGAATAAGATTTTAAAATTCTGACTTCAGAGTTGATTTCCTTTTTACTTTCTACTCCCCAGCCTACCTCTGGCTCGAGTTTTTATATTTGCAAGTGTGAAAGCTGGAACATTGTTTTATTTTTTACATATTTATTTACTTTTCTGGAAAAGTCTTAGATTTCTAGGACATCAGAAATAGGTGACTCCTTCGGTGGGTGTTCCTTCTGCCCCATGAAAGGCCCTGCCCCAAGGTAGGCTTGTCTTGAGAGGCCCTGTCTTGAGAAGGCTCAATGAAAGCTTAGGAAAGCAGTTCCCAGTGCTTGAACACCTGCCCCAAAAACACTCCTAACCCCTCTGCTGCAGGCACACAGCATTGGTAGGGGATAGACTGGTGCTGCCCTGCCCCAGAGCAGAGACTCAGGATTAGACTGAACACAGCACATTTTTTTATTATTTTTTTAATTTATTTTTTATTTATTTATTATTTATTTATTTATTTTTTGTCTTCTCCATGAAAATACCTCTCAGGTGATCCCATGGGCATGTGTGTGTGAGAAATTCAGCCAAATCCAGGAGGGTACCTGGCAGGTGATGCACCCAGTGAAGGTGACATTCCATCAACCTGCAGCCTGGGTGCCAGCCGACCAAGAACGAAGTCGGGGTGTCAGGGTCATGGTGCTGCCCACCCCCTTGTCCTTCCTCTGCCAAGGTCCCCTGTGCCTGGCAGGGGGTGACAAGCTCTCCGTCCCATCCCACTGCTGACAGGAGGAGAAGTCACGGCCCCTCAGCCTGTCCCGGTGGAGCTGTCACAGCACGTTAGGCAGCCGGCTCATCCGCCAGCTGGACAGGGCCTTGCACAGCGCCAAAGAGCAGGGGTCACCTTGCTGTAAAACACTGTTATGGGCTTCCTGCAGCCGAGCAGCTGAACTTTGGGCAGCAAGGGCTACAGCGAGGGGTGGGAAGGAGGGAAAGAAAGAAGCTGCTGCAGATCCCATCCCTCCCTGAGTACATCGAGGGGTCAGACTCAAAGCATGCCACGGCTTTGGAGAGATGCCTCTTTTGGCCTGGTGTCCAAAGGGGCACCAGAGGTTTGTCCCCAGGTCACCCAGGTGGCACTGCACAGCTTCTACTGCTGCCAGCCCTGTCTGGGAAGGACACACATGGCCGTGGGCAGCCCTTCATGCCTGTCTGATCAGGAGCACCTCATCCCTGCTGCGTGCTGGGCAGGTGGGGGCTGCCTGAGCTGGGGTCACCCTCACTGGGACAGGAGGTAAATCACAAGCGATAAAGCACAAACCAAAACCATGGTCCTCCATGAGGGGCTGCAGGGACCTCAGCATCGAGCACACAAACTGCTGGGATTGGCACGGGCTTAAAAATGAGGTTCACCTGGTGTTCCTCCTGACCCCACAAAGCCACGGGAGATGTTAGCCATGCCCTGCTGGCCATGCAGCTGCAGCTGGCCCTGGCCATTGCTGTCACTCAGCAGTGACACCGCTTCCTTCAGGGGATAGAAGAGGTTTGGCCCCTTCACAGCACACCTCGAGGCAGCCTTCAGCACCTCTCTTGTGACTCACCAAAGGCTCACCACCGGCCCTTCTGGTGGCCGGGACCCTTCGCGAGGAGAAGAGTTCCTCCTGCTGCCGCTCCTCGCCTGGTCTCTCCTCCATCCATCAACCCCCTTCCACCGCCTTTGCTTTCCTTTGTGTTTCTGTATTTTTGGTTGTGTGTAAATGGACTCAGGGGAGGGTCCGGGCAACAGCTGCCTTTGATCAGCGCAACATGTGGGAGACGGAGCACTTCAGGAATGCCGACTCCTGATCAAAGGTGGGAACGCAGTGACAGCCGGGGCTTGGCAAGGGCCCATCCCCGCTAATCCCCAGGGGGGCAGGAGCAGCAACCCGCACAGGCTGCCCGTCTGTCTGTCCATCTGTCCATCAAAAGGGGAAAATCTGCACCCCAAAGTGTGGAAACGGGCTGGAGGGCAGCCTCCAAAATTCGGTGCTGGCACCCAAAGCAGCAGGAGAAACACTGAGCAGCCTTGGGGAGGGCACATAAGTGAAAATTGGGCAGCAGTGCCCCAGCATGTCACCTCCATAAACGTGAGGCTGGGTTGGAAGGTCGCTTGCTATAAAAACATCAGGAGGAAGAGGGAGGAAGGATCACCCCTCCTGACAGACAGACAGGGTCCACAGGAGGGGAAAACACAGCTCAGCCTCCCCTCCTGTGGGTTTGGCAGCCCCCAAGCCTGTCCCACGACACCTTCTGCCACAGACGCTCTTATCTGCTGTCTCTTTCCCTGATAACCCCGGGTGCTGAGCTGGGAATCCCAACTGTGCAGAGCAGGTGGACTCAGCAAGGTGCTGGGTGAGGGATTACACGCTCCCCATGATGCTGCTCCGACAGGACCAGGTCGGGTGCTCCCCAGGAGGATGCTCCCCTCCCAGCCTCAGCAAAACAATCCCTCGTTGCACACAGCATCCCTGCCCCATCTCTATTTGGCCACTTCTTGGACAAGGCTCCTCTGTTGTGTCAAAATGGGAAGCTTTTAGAAAGGGGCTGATAAAGGCAATTCCCTCGGGGTTGCAGCGGGCAGGGTCACAGGTCGCTTCCTCGTGGCACGCTGCCCGATAACGAGGCAATCAGGGCCGGGGTTATGGAGACAGCATTTATCAGCAAGCCCTGGGAAAATAAAGACCTGCAGATGCCTGCTGGCTTTCCAGCCTGGGGAGATGGGGCAGGGATGAGCATAGATGTGTGGGTGGGGGGCTTCAGGCATGGGAGCCAGCATGGAGGAAGGGTGCGGGGGGATTGGGGAGGTGAAGAGGAGGGGAAAGGGATGGGAAGCTCAGGGGTTTGTTCCCTGCTTGCTCCCAGAGTAGTGATGCTCTGTGATCACAGACACGTGGAGGGGCTGCCACAAGAAAACACAGATGAGATGTCCCCAAAGCAGGGAGATGCTGCACATGGGATTCAAGCCCTATACAAGTCCCAGCCCCAAGAATCCACCTGCCATATATCTACCAGTGCTTTTCTTCCCCCTCGGAGCCACCTGAGGACCATCTCCATCTCCAGCCATCCTCTCAGTCTCAGCTCTCCCTGCCACCGCCTGGGGTGCAGGGGGTGGCGCAGGGTGACAGGCCACCACCGACACCTTGCCATGGCCGGCACGGGGACAGGCAGCACAGGAAGGGCAATGCACAGCAAGAGACAGCAGCTCCTGAGGTTTAACTCCCTCCTCCACCAATATGCATCACTTTTCCCTTACCGGAGAGGCTCAGCAGAGCAAATATCGAGAGCACCTGCCCGCCTTGGCCAGGCACAGTTATCCCCAACCAAATGCCATGGTGCAAGAATGTAGGGCACCCGCTCCACCCGCCCGCCCTACACCAGGGCACAATGCAATTAAAATAAGCGGTGCCAGATGGTTTATTAGCGGCTGCAGAGCTGGGGGCTGGCGCTTTGTGTCCCAGAAGTGGCTCTGCTGCAGCTCCCTTGCATCCCGGGCTCAGCTCTTCCTCCCACACCAGCAATGTCCCTCCTTCCCTGCTGTGTCGCAGTCCAGCTCCACCTGTTCAGGACCAGCACACCACACCGCAGGCTTTTTTGGTAGCCTTGCAGCAGAGCCAACTGAGCTCCTGAAAGCCAAAGGGCAGCCAGTGCCCTCCTGCTATTTTTTCATAAGGATATTTGGTGATTTCAGCAGCAGGCAGGCTCTGCATGCTTTGGCACCACTGTGTGTGCCTGGTTTGGCAGGAGCAAGGGCAGCTTCAGCACCAGGTGCCCCAGGGAAAGAGCCTCTGTTGGTGCAGAGCCTGGCCTGAAAAGCATGCAACTCTGAAATCCTACAGGAAAAATCAGGAATATCGCTAGGTTTTGACACTAAATATACAACCACTCCTGGGGCACTGCATGCTTGCCTCCCCAGCCCCTCTCCCACAGCTTCTGACCTCTTGGGCTCTGCAGAGGTGCTAAAGCTCACATTTCTGCCGTGGATTTCACTCCCCTGAATGCCTTTTGTACAGCACCAACCACTCAGGGTGCATCCCAGCCATTCATTACAAGCAGAGAAGTTGGTCCAAGCCTGCGATATGGAGTAAGCCAGGAAACAGCTCCTGTGCCACCTACCAGCTAGAGATGAACAAATCAAAAAACCAGCCCCATGGCTCCAGCCCCACAGTTTATGTACTACAAAAGCCCCCCTCACTGCTGGGAATAGGTTTTTGGTGCTCTTTAAGTCCCTTGAAGCTTTGCAGCAGAGCAGGCAGTGAGGGGAAGGGAACAAGCTGTCGCAGCCTCACCCAGCACAAGGGCTTGGCGGGCTCCACGCGAAGGCCCGCTCCATCCCTGACTGCTCACACAAGGCAAGGAGCTCTGCACAGAGCCACAGAGGAGCTCATGGGCTGCCTGAGCAGCAGAGCGTCCCTGCTCCATCCCAGGGACAGGCAGGGAACAGAACAGCAGCAGAGATCCAGTGCAAAGAGTTTAGTCTCAGCTAGGGCAGGGTGCACCCTGAGTTGGCTCCATCCCCACACAGCATCCAAGGTGAGTGGGATGGGGAGTTCCTGTGGTCCTCACCCCATCACCAGAGGGGCCCCAAAATTTATTTTGGGTCTCCCCCAGAACAAATCCTCATCCCAGCTGCAGCAAAGCCCCCTTCTCCTGTGAGGGCTCCTTGCTCATGCCTTTTGTTTCGCTGCTGGCAAGGCTGGGTGCTGGAAGCTGCCAGGCAAGGGGCTCTGCAAGCATGGGGACTACAAAGAGGGCTGACACCTCTAATGAATTGCAGTAATACCAGCTCGGGTGAACTCTGAAGTGCCTGTTTACACAATCAATGACCTCCCCTCGCCCGCTTGCTGGTGCGAGTCCCCCCGCCTTGATGGATCGCAGCTGAAGGGAGGCAGAGCCCGGTGTTTATCGTCTCCCAGCTTGGGAAGGGAAGAAATAACATTATTTCCTGGCACGCTGGCCACCACCGGCGATCAAATGCCCACCCAACACTTGCTCTGGGAAACACCCTCTGCAGGGGCTTCTTTACAAATCTGTTTTTTTTGGGAGGAGGGACTGATCCTCATAGCTTTTGCAGCCAGACTTTACCAACAGCCAGCGGAGATGCTCCCTGGACCAAATCCTGCTCCATCACATCAGTGCCCAGCCGAGCGACAGAGCCTGGTCAGACGTCCTTGTGCCCCTGCTTGGGTTTATGAGAGCAGCCCTCAGTCCTTCCTGTGGCCCTAAACCTCCTTCCGGTGAAGGTGAGCACCACGAGCACTTCTGGGTGATGCCATCCATGGGGAAGTGGATCCCTCCTTTCAGCACAGACCGGGGTTTGGGGCTGGGACAACACATCCCAATTCCAACCATACAGGGAAAAAAAACCCAAAACCCTATTAGACAAGGGGGTGGGAGTGCAGCTAGAAATCTGCAGCCAGCCAGCAGGAGGTGAGGACAGGAGGATGCTCTGTCACCCAGCCACCCTCATGCCTCACCACACCTCATTTTAGCCCTGGCAGGAGAGGAAAGTCTTCCACATACCCCAGCTTTCCTTCCTCATGTACTCAGAGGATGAAAACTTCAGTGCTGGCCCTCAGGGAAAGCGCTTCTCCATTTCCCTGCTCACCCCCCGACCTCCTCGTTTTGTTCTGGAGTTATTTTTGGCAGTAAAAAGCTTTCTTCCTCGCCCTTCCCCTGGCCCCCATCTTTCTGCCAGCCAAAGTGGCATTTTAAGCCTCCTGCCTGCCCGAGCAGAAAAATGGTGGCTACGGCGGGGCAGAGTTAAACCTCTCCACCTGCTGAGGAAGCCGGAGCCTTCTCGACCCATTAACCCCCCACCAGCTCAGCCACCCCAAGAGGAGCTCTCAGAGCTTGCTGTGGGCCAGACCTGACCCCATGAGGGTTTGTGGGCAGGAGAGGAGAGCTGTGACCCCCAGGATGGGGACTCACCCCCATCTCCTCCCCTGCAGCACTCTGAAATCCATTTAACCGTAGCACGGAGGTCTCCGCAGCCCTCTGTCACATGTAAAATCCTAGCTGCACCCCAAGTCCTGCTCACACTCAGTCGGATGAATTCAGGAGGTCCTACCCCCAAAAAGCTTTGGTGAATGCACCAGAGACCTTGTGCCACTCAAAAGAAGTGAAAGAAGCTAACAAAGGTTTAAAACACCAACAGCAAGGAAGCAGGCAGCACGAGATGTGCAGCTGTAAGGCTTGAGCTGTGCAAAGGGATGTCCGGACCGAGGAGCAGATTCCCTGAGATCTGAGGGCACCAAACCCCAGCATCACCTTACGCCTCATCTGCTGCCAGTCTGCTGCTTCCAGCCCCTTTTGATCCCACTGATGTTTCTACCTTCTGCAGCACCTCGCAGCTGTGAGTTTGGCTTTAACTACAGCCCCTCGGTGGGTTTTAGCCCACAAGGTAAGACAAGGGCTGCAGAGCATCCCTAAAACGGAGGCAACCTGCGGGGCACGGACCTGGGAAAGCCTCTGACTTTTGGATTTCTGCCCAAGCAGCTCCTCCAGCACTTCCC
Organism: Nettapus auritus; assembly: GCA_011076525.1. Taxonomy (NCBI): domain Eukaryota; kingdom Metazoa; phylum Chordata; class Aves; order Anseriformes; family Anatidae; genus Nettapus; species Nettapus auritus. The sequence continues at coordinate 6,724,988 of CM021779.1, read as the reverse complement.
ACCACTCCATCCTTATGCCACTGATGAAAAAGAAATAAAAGAAACAGACACTGGGAAAACCTCGCAGCAGTGCCCTGGCGATCCTGGCTTCAGCCCGAGGTGCTCTCCTCTCCCCACCGCCGGCCCCGAATTGAGCCGAAATGGCCGAGCAGCCTCTGCTGTTGCAGCAGCATCACTGCACAGCCCCGGAGAGGAGCCGCCACCACAAGATGTCACCCGCACCCTTTGCCCAAAGCCCCCCAGAAGCCCCCATAGGACCGCCTTGCTGAGCGGGGCCGGGGGCAGCCTGCCCCAGGGCCCCCCTCCCCAGCCCCTGCGGGGTGCTGAGACCCCGGCACCTCGTCCCCTGCCGCATGGAGGGGCACCAAACCTCGTCCCTAACTCAGCATCTCCCCGTCCCCATGGGAACCCCCCCGGCTGCAGCATCTCCCAGGGACCTGTGCTGGACCACGGGATGCTGTGGGCACTCAGCCCCAAGTCCCTGACCCTCTCGTGAACTGGGATAATCGTCCTTGAAGTTCTCATCCACCCGGAGACCTCCAGCCCGGGTCACAAATGGGTAAAATAAGTGGTTTTCAAGCTGGCAAGGAGCAGATTTCTGGCTCAGGAGTGCAATGGGAGGTCTCTGTGCAAGATTTTAACACAGAGGGGGGTTTGAGCGGAGTTACCCTGCCCCAGAACCAAACGCCCTGTTTTGGTAAGTAAATTGGAAACTTTAAACTGTGGACTTGTCAAGATATTTTGCACGAAAGTAATTAAACTTGAATAAGAACCTCAAAAACTGAGAAGTAAAATGTTTTCAGAGGCAGGATGGCTCCAGAACAGTTTTGAGTCAAGGGGAGATGGAGTTTACTGAAACTGTGGGAGCACCAAGCCCTCTGGCACAACGTCCCCATATTGCCAAGCCTGTCTTATTTCCAGCTGCAGACATGGGTGAGAACTGCAACCAGCACCAGCCTCAGCACAAGCAAGTCTCAAATGTTTTCCACAGCTACCCATTTTCCTCCCTAGTCCTGGTAGGGAACAGAAGAGCATCCAACAGCTCAAACACAGGCTACAAACCTATATAACACCCAGAAGATCTCATCAACACCTGGAGAAGGAAACCTTCTTGAGGGCGATCCCAGAAACCCTAAAACCCCAGCACCAGCAATAAACCCAAGAGGACTGGCAGCATTTTGGGCACTGCAGCAGCAACCGAGCACTCCAGAAAAAAGCCAGCCTGGGTCTTTTCTTCCTTGACCTCCCCTGCAGCAGTGCATTAGCCTCCCTGTGCACGTTCCTCGCTGCTCGTGCTGTCAGTGGGATGCTGCTGGGTTTATTCCAGAAGCAGAGGGGTTGGCTCAGCAAGGTCCAGAGGGCTCGGTCCCCCACGGCTGCTCAGCTCAGGTTGCGTTGTTTAATGGACTGCTCTACCAAAAGCACGTCTGTTGTGAGCCCCCACGGTGCCTTATAAAAGCCAGCACCACCAGCAAGCCCCAAGCCCGGCCGCACGGCTCCGCGGGCAGGTTATTGCTCGTAAAACCCCTCGCTGGAAGGAGCCGCACTCCTCGAGGGTGAGCCAGTGCTGCCTCGTGGTTTGCTCAATAAAAAGCCCCCCGTGCTCGACTCCCTTCCCAAGGAATATTTGAGATCTGCTGCTCCAGGGTGTCCAGAAAGGAAGAAAGTTACTGGCCCGTTAACAGCTGCCCCTTGGCCTGTTTTTCCACGTTTAAAACAATTGGCAGCTGGGTCGGCCGAAAACATTTGTTTTGCCTCGGATTATTTGCAACACCCCGTAAACTCGGTGGCTTTTCACTCCCTCACCGCGGGGACTTCTCCTGTGTGTTTTTCCATGCGCCTCCAACATATGGAGCAATAAAAGCCTAGCTCGTGGCTGGTGTCACAAAATATTTCGGGTGAGCCCTGGGGAGGAGGCGTAGGGCTCGGGTGGGGATGACCTGGCGGAGACCTGGGGCTGAAGGAAGCTCGTGTTTTTATGAGCTGGGAAATTGCAGGCTCAGCTCGGGCTGTGCCAGTTGTCTGCTTCCTAACCAGGGCCTGGGCAGGGGGAAACATCCAAAGGGACACGTGGCAGCTGCCAGGGGTGGTGGCTCTTGAGACAGGGACAGCCAGGAGGGGGAAAAAGAACCCATCTGATTCATTTTTGTCCTCCCAATTCCCTGAATTGCCAAAATGTTGTGCACAAGTGGCCATGATGCCCCATTCCCTAGGAGCACCAAGGACCCTGAAGAATCTCCCTGAGCTGTCTGCCCACAGAGGGACCAGACCCCACGCCCAGCACCAGCTCCACAGGGAGCCCCATTCCCCAAACCTCTGACAGGATTCACATCGAGGGCAGGTGGGGATGGGGCTGCCGGAGAGGGAGGGCATGGGAAGGGGTGTGCAAAGCAGGAGCTGAGGATGGAGAGCAGCTGAGTCAATGGGAAAAGGGAAACCACATGCACAAACCCACAAAGGAGAGGTAGTGGCGACCTGAGGAGCACCCAGAGCATTTTCTCTGTATATCAGAGTTTGTTCTTGTTCCTCAAACACATTCTGTCTAAACATTTCACCTAGTAATGGCTCTACTTTACTTACCAGTTCTAACAAGCTTGCCAATTTGTATCATATTTCAATAATTTAGGACAATTCTTCATATTTCATAATTTCTTATAATTTAATCACTGCCTGGTTGCAAGGGAAATAATGGTTAGAGCTGTGCGGGGTTTATGGAGAGGAGGTTTGATCCCACAGCCCGAGGAATCACCTTCAAGACCATCTGGTCCAACCATCCCCCTACCACCAATGTCACCCACTGAACCATGTCCCCAAGTGCCACATCCAACCTTGCCTTGAACACCCCCAGGGATAGTAGTTGTCAAGTGGGACAGGTGAAGTGGCAGGGCTGTCACCAAGCCAGCCTGCAAGGACAGGTCAGGGTGGGGAAATGCTGCTTGGCAGATGCGACGGGGAAGGAGCAGAGAGCTGGGGAGCTCACAAGGGAGGATAGAGGGCGTGGGGAGAAATACAGACCTGAGCAGGATGCACCTGAGCCATGGGGGATGGCACAGGACAGGCAAGGAAAAGGGAGTGAGACCTAAAACGGGATAGGAACAAGCCTGGAGGAGCTGAAGGGGAGGCAGAGATGCTCCTTTTGGGAAACCCCACTTTTACCTGCACAACCTGCTGATGCTCCACCTGCACGTCCCACAGGAGAGCAGCCCACATCCAAAGCCCCAGCAGACCTCAGCCCATAGTGGGGAACTCACATGGGTGCACAGCATACAAATGTCTCGACCAGAAGGCAAAGGCAGCTCTCCGTGCCCCCCTTCCCCTGGGGACGGCGAGTGGGGCTGGAGTGAGGGCGAGCAGAAGGCTGGAGTTTGTAACGCTGTGTCTAGCTGTCATCGCCGGTGTTTGTCAAATGAAGTGACCACTCTTGGGACAGGTACTATTTCAAAAGTGGACATCGCTTTAAAAAAAGTGCTAATGTACAAGGCTGTCAGGTCCCGGCCTCGGGAGCAAGATCACTTCTCTGATGTTCGGGGGAGATAAGGCTGTCAGGAGGGGGGGCAGACTGGGCTGGCTCTGCTTGTCACTCCGCGGAGTGCTCAGACCTGGCCTTCCAGATAGGTTTGACCAAATGCCTCCTCCTGCCAGAGGCTGGGGAGCTGAAATGGAGATGCTCAGGTCAGTCCCCATTGCTATAGCACCACATATTTCAAGTCTCCCTCCAAGCCATCTGCTGCATCAAACTTATTTTTATAGAGCACACATCGCTGCTCCCAACGCAGAGCGCTCTGCTCTCCAAGGACTCCTTCACCCAAAGGATTTGAGAGCTTTCACCAAAAAGAAGCTGGTGGAGAAGGACTAAGCCTTTCCTTGACACCCATCACCCCCAGCCAGGGCACAGCCACCAGCACACCACCCACACCAGGCATGTTTCAGCCCCAGCCTCTCCTTATTTAACACCAGCAGAGACAATGCCTCTCCCCTTGCTTCTATGGGGCTGCCCAAAAGCTGCTTACCCATCTCACTTAGTTCACCTTCTTTTAGGAGAAGGAGGGAAAAATACACTTAAAACTAAGCAAATCTGATTCTTACTTTCTCTTCTGTAGACAGCCAAGGTCTTTTACGGTTCTGTACATTATCTACCAGGTCCCCTGGGTGAGCACCCAGCTGGAATGGGACCCATTTCCTCTCAGAGCCTCAGAGCAACCTCAGCCTGCTGATAGTCCCCACTATAACCCCTGCAAATACAAATTAATCCTGCCCATCAGTCCCTGGGGCACTCACCCATGCCGCCCCATCCCACACCAAAGCCAGACATCCCCTCTGGCAACAGCAGCACCCAGGGCAGAGCACACCTCTCCCCAGACCAGCAGCACCAAGCAAGCATCACCTTTCCCCCAAAACATCCTCCTCACCAGGCAGCCCTTAGGGAAATCACTTCCCCCCCCCCCTTGCTACCACCCAGCCAAAACCACCATCACAGTGACCAGCCCTGTGTTGGGGCTTATGTCAGCTCTACCACCCCAGGGAGGGGCAGCCCTGCCCTTTCCCTAATTACCTGCAGGCTGATCGGCTAATTAGCCCTCCTCAGGTCTGGATCTTCAGCAGCCGTGCTGCTCAGCACATCCTGCTCTCGGGTGCAATGAGAGGAGCCCTACAGCTGCTCCGCAGGGCAGGCTCAAAGCAAATAAAGTTTTGCCACCTGAACCGGAATCTTACTGGGACGTGAGGAAGTTTCCATCTGAATTGAAATCTGAGGGGCTTTTCTGACTTCATTTGTAACCTATTTGCACCATTGATTAGTATCAGCATTATTAACTCTATCAATTAATGTCAGCAGAGGGATTTTGCATGGTAACATGTTGCTCTTCATTAAACTTTGCAACAAGCTAAAAAAAAATAGTTTGTTGTGCTAATGCCTTTTTGATGACTCCTGTTTGTTTCTAGAAAACTATCACTTTTTTTCCAAGTTATGTTACATTACATATAGCAGAGCATATTACACTTGTATACCATAAACAAATGGAAACAAAGAACCAAAACAATGCTAGAGAAACGGAGTGGATGCCTTCACCATCAAATATTTTAATTGTTGGTTGATTGTTGAAAACAATCATTTTATGTAAATTCAGTGGGAAAATATTTTATTCTAAATCAGAATGTATTTTTTTTAACATCAAAATTTCCTATCCATGGATAAAGAAATTTATCTATTTATGAAAGAAATACAACATCCATTCCTTATACACAAAGAGCAAGAAATAGTTTCTCACAGCACAGGCAGCGTGCTTGAGGGACTCCTGGCTAGAAGGAGCTTTAATTCCAAGTAACAAACATAACAACTCCATATAACCTACTTGTATTAGTTCGTTGCATTTACCCGGTGGTCCTCCAGCCCTGGGGACAGCGCTGCCTGGTGCTGAGGATACCAAGCTCTCAGAGCAGCAGGAGCACTGGGATGTCCAGCGGTGGGTGCCTCAGATGGCAGGGCTTTGGGGCATCCTTTAAGTTACCTACAAACTTCCACAGGTCATGCACATTTTGGTGAGGATTAGGCTGGAAATATTTCATTGCCAGCAGCCTTTGTGAGTTTACCAGCTGTACAACACTTGAGAAATTCTTCCATTCAAACAGAAACACCCTGAGCCACCTTGGTGCCATCCCTCCTCTTCCTCAGAGTCTCCATCCCATCCCATCCCGTCCCATCGGAGCAGATAGGCCCCATGCCACCCTCCCTACCTGGTCCACTTCCACCACGCTCTGCCTGCAGAACCCCATCTTTTCTTTCTTTCTTTTTTTTTTTTTTTTTGCAACGCTACAGGGAAATATCAGAGGCACCCACGCGGCCTCCGCTGGCTCAGAAAGGAGGCACTGGCTGTGGAAGAAACACCCAATTATTTAGCAGCTGGCAGGGTTAAGCTCAGTAACCCTGGGGCCGGGGAAGGCTGGGTTTTGTGTGTGCACGGAGGAAAGCATCATCCCAACGGAGGGCAGCCCGACCAATGCACCCATCCTGGCAGTGGCACACTGCTGCCTGGCAGGACGCCGGCTTTTTGGGCCATGAAAAGAAGCTGGGGATGTCCCGGCCGACGCCGGCTTGGGGCGAGGGGCAGACGAGCTCTGCCCATTCATCAGCACCCGTCAGGCTCCCCGAGCCGGCCGCGGGATAAATCAAACTGCGAGAGGGGAAGGGGAAAAAAAAAAAAAAGCGTCCAGGGGGAGGTGGGGGAGCGAAAAGGCAGCGCGAGGGAGAGGAAAAACCAGATCAAAGGCAGAAATTCATCAGAGATAACGGAATTATTTATTTTTCCTGCTGCTAGTGGGGATTTTTTTTTTCCCCCTTTGAGGCCCCCCAGGCCTTCTGGGCTCCTACGTCTCCAGGCAGTCTGTTATTCTCTGGCGTCCCATCACCCCAGCCCAGCCACAAAGCACCATGTTCACTTCATCACGCCGCCCTGCTCCGCGCAGCGAGACCTTTTGATCTCCGTCTCTCCAGTGTTTATGTGTGACAGTGCAAGAAATGTATTTACAGTACCCAGGGCTCTGTTAGACACTGCCCGCCTGCGTTTGAACATTAATATTGGGAGCTAGGGGAGGTGGGGGGGGGGGGGGGGGCAGCTCTCCTTTAATTCACCCGTCATTTATTAAAGTGTTTATTTGGAAATCTGCAGGCCCATTTATCTGGTTATTACTCAGCGCGGGATCAAATAATAACTCAGGTTCTGTGTGTCACGCCAGACAAACCAAACAGCCTCTCGATGAGGTCTTTCCATGGCTGGTGTGCCCAGCCACCCCCCTGGCACCATGCCTGCCGCAGGGCCCTGGGTGGGCTCCACAGGCCCCTAACCCAGCTTTTTGTCTCCATTCATGGGCACAAATCCAGCCTGGGCCCGTTGCTACTGATGGTGGTGGCCCCAAAGCCCCCCAGGAGAAATTGGTGCTCGGTTGGGCAGGGGCAGCCCTGCTAAGAGTTTTGTCCCAGCTCTGTCTGACTCGCACCCTGCTTTTAATGTCACTTCCTTCCATCTGCAGCACCTCTCCCAGCAGCAGAGGGGTGTCTGCAGGGGGACCAGGCCACTGAGGACCCCAAGGGGTTTGCCGTCACGTGTTGGTAGGAGCTGAAGAACTGGAAGTCACCACAAAGCCCCTGTTCCCAGACCCTGAGACCAGAAGAGCCTAGGGTGTTCCAGCAGGAATCCTCCTCTTTTTGGGGTGAGGATAAGGCAACAGCCACTGAGTCCCGGTGACTACCCTGCCATCTGCTTCGGGCATTGCCTTCCCCACCTCACACCTTCTGCTTTGTGTCGGGTTCCCCGACCCCACCACATGAGGATGGTTTGAGAAGTGCTACATTCAAGCACCCAGCAGCATAAGACTGTCCTACAGGGCCAAGTTTCAATGTTGTTAAGTACCTAGGTTGCACATTTCTCAGATTTTAAGAAAATATTTCAACCCCTTTCAGGTGGTTCTTGGTGGTGAGCAAGGTGCCTTCTTGATAAAGAGGCTTTAGTGACAAAACGTCCTAAGGGACCCGTTTCACATGGCCACGGTGTGTGGAACAGCCAGCAGGGTGCTGCTGGCAGCACCAGAGGTTGTTGGCCAGAGGTGCCAACACACATCAAGCTTTGGAGAATGTTGGTGCCTGATGAAAGGAGTAATGGCAGGAACCAGCTGGTAGGAGGAAAGGACAGTTCAGTAGTTTGGTCATACCTGGGTTCTGTGCCTCATGCACCTCACACTGCTGCTTCATGCCCCTCCTGCACCTTATCCTTGACTACGAAGGATAGCTAGCCCTGAAATCCCAGCTCTTTGTTAGTACTTGACATCAAAAAGTGCTTTCCATCAGCAGCTGTTCACAAATTCTCTTTTAAAAATGCCATGTGGTCCAGAAGGCATTGAGCAGGCATTATGTCAAACCCAGCTTGCTTGGGATGACTGAAGAAATGTGCTGGGGATGAGGAGTGATAGAACAAAACACACTGAGTCTAGAGCTATAGGTGTGTACTTGGCCTGAGCAGTGCCTGGAGCATGAGCCTCTCCCAGACTCTGCTACAGCACAGGCAAAAGCTTTGTGAAGAGGCAAAGGCACTCAGCGGAGCTCTGAGAGCCTCTGCAACCCACCATTTAACCATGAGATGCCTCCATCATGTGGTTGCCATCACCCACCCCATCTCCAAAGCCCACAGGGTAAAGCCTCTATAGGGTTAGAACAGCCCCATCCTAGACCATGACATTATAAAATCTGTGGGGCTGGATGTCCTGCCCTATCTCCGAGGGGGAACAGCCCATAGGAAACATCCCTCCCATCAGCAGGATCCTGCCCACGCCCCACGGGGAGCACCGGCGCTCATCATCCGACTCCAAATGCTCATTTTTAATTCCTGCTTTCTCTACACATGGATTTAAGATGCATATGATAAGGTGTCATAAAAAGAGCTGACAACAGAGGAAATGTTAAGCTGCTACAGGCATACTCCTTTGACACTATTTGGAGAGTTGTCTTCGTTAAAGCCCTGGAGCCTGGGATCCTGTAACAGGAGCCACCGGAGGCAGGCGGTGCAGAGGTTCCAACCCCCCTCTGGATCATGGTATCAGCCATTGTATTCAAAAAAAGAACAAACAAAAAACAAACCACAAAACAGAAAAAAACACGAGCATTTCAAAGAAATGATCTTTCTGGTTAAACTATATTGGTCAGGAGAGAATTTTTCTTGCATTTTCAGAGAAAAGATTTCTGTTCCTAAATTCAACAGATTTTTCATTCTGAAAGTGGGCTTGATTTTGCTACTTATACAAACGTGCACAGAGAAAGAAAGCAATTTCAGTTTCTAGCATTTGCTACGCAAACATACGCATTGTATGGAAGTGCAATGTTTTGACTACTTAAAAAATGATTCAAACACCCTCCTCCTTTCCTGGCTTATGCTTTGTCAAAAAAAAAAGAGTTTGCATCTTGGCCTCCCAACTTCACTTGCAATCATTTTATTTCTCCCAACTGAAGTTTTCCAAGGATCAACCATTCATTTTGCAGCCCTCGCTCCTGAAATCTTGCGACAAATTTAATCCTTCCTGTGCAAAACTCCCTGATAGCACCAGTACAAGGCCTCCCAGTATAAAATTTCATAATTAACGATGTAAAGAGGTTTTCGTGCGTTATTTTGCTCTACCTTCTCTTTCGGTCCTAACTCTGCAAAGAACTGGTGAGTCACGGCTTTGAAATCCATGCTGGATGCCAGCTGAAAACAGAGGCTTTGCACGATCAAGTTGACAGATGATGCAAAGGCGGCCCTGCTAGGCACAGACTCATCCATATTCCGAGTTAAAAGAAATATTGCATTTTTAAGGGTAAAGAAACATATTTAAGAGATAAAGGAAAAGAAAAGTTTGCTGGTCATCAATTATAATAATAAAACAGAGGAAGGGGGAGAGAAATTCACTTTAAAGACAGGCTAAAGCCCCTAATCTTCAAAGAGCTAAAGGCCGGCGGTTGCCCTTGAGCCAGCCCTGCCGGCAGGCGGCAGCCGCGTAGCCCAGGGAGGAGAAAAATAGTCAAAATAGTCCCAGGAAAAACCTGGGCTGAGCCTGGATGGGTTCAACGGGGAATAGGGAAGGAGAAAAAGGCAGGCAGAAGGGCACAGTGGTGGGAGATGGCTTGTGGGGTGGCTGGGAGAGACCTGTGAGTTGGGGTGGCACCAAGGGAAGCAATGGGCAGCCCCATCATGTCCTCCTCCCTCCAAATCCTGCTTCTCCTGCCCCAACAGCCCCTGCCACATGAGCACAGGCATGGTTTGGGCTCAAAATGGCTTAGGAAGAGGCAAGTTGTGACTGCTGTGGGCCACCTGCGGGATCTCATCCACAGCCCCCTGAAGCTGACCACCTCCCCTTGGGTTTGGGTTAAGCCCTTGGGATGTTTCAGTGTCTACCAAGGGAAGAAGCAGAGAGCTGAGGAGTAGTGAGGTAAACTGAGATGGTACATGCCTACAGATCCATGTGAGTGAGCCCAAGGTGGATGTGCAAAGCCTGCTGTTCTGTGGTACATTGGGAGAGAACTGGCATGTCCCTGCATCTCTGCTCACTGCTATGCAAGTCCAACCCAGGCTCTTTGCATAGGGTTACTTTTGGAAGATGCCATAAACATCTTTCCTGCTTCTCCATGTGTTGGAGCTTGCATTCAGACAGCAAACACTTGGAAACCCATGCTCTAAGCAGCCCTCCCCAAAGCCTTGCTTCCAACCAGCATGTGAGAACCCATCTGTGAACTGCATTTCATCATCCACATGGTGGAAGAGAATTCTGTGCAGCGCTAAAGAACTACCTTCTACGAAACCCTGCACTTCACATACTCAAATTGTCTAAAAGGGGAGCTCAAATACCCCAGTAGAACCAGGAGATTAACAACAACATAGCCAGGTGTGCTGGGCTCCTCTGCTGGGAAGAGGCTGTGTGTTACAGTCCTTTGGAATAAATCAAAGCACTGCAGAAGCAAAAGTGAAACCACGGACACAGCCAAGCCCTGCCCACAGAGATTTGGCCCATTTGCTTAGCTTTTGCTAGCTGGCAGGGGTAAAAGGGTTGGGAGAAAAGAGAAGGGTCCTAGATCTCAGGTCTGGGTGAAGCAGTGTTCACTCCAAGCACAGCTGCCCGTCAGAGGGAAAATAAGGCTATGTGGAGCATGGAAATATCTGGACACGTGTGAGTTTGGCTGATTCACCTTAGTCCTCACGTGTGTGGCACGGAGACCAGCCCCAGGGAGAAGATGGATACAGGTGGCCAAGCTCTGGGGAGCCCCCAGCAGCGTGATCTCATCCTGCCCCACATCTCTCACCTCACCCTGGTGCTCAGCAGGCTCGTGAGGTACCAGCCTCTCACCCCCTCAGGCCCTTGAGGTTTTTAAAAGTTGTTTCAAATCTTGGAGCCCGCTACAGTGCGGAGACTTTATCATGAAGCCCAACACCAGAATTTTTCTTCAGCTTGCAAGCCAAAACTAACATAAACAGCCGGCTCCTCATTCGTTATTCTAATTCTACCATAAAACATGCCAAAGCCAGTCCTGACTGAGGTTTTAGCTGATTTACTGCCTTTTCAACAGGCAGTGTCTAATGAATTGGGTGAGCTCGCAGGTCAGATTTATGCTGGAGGAGCAGCTGTAGGGGAGCTCACCGTGCTGTGAGCAGCAGAAACACCACTTGCCTGGCAAAAAAAGGGGCATCTCCAAGATTTTCCTGCTTCACCATGCCCTTCCAACATGTTTCTGATAGCACTGAAAGAGAGAGATGCAATGGAAGGGTGTTTCGTGGAGCCCTGAGAAGTTTTACCTCCAAAACACAATTTATCCCCCCAAAATCCCAGCCACGTCTGCTTCCAGTTGCGCCAAAACCCCCCTGCAAGGCCAGGCAGGATCACAATGCCATCTGCAGCACATATCACAGCCTGGTTTTCCTCCAGCTCTCCCCACCGGAGCCCCTCTGAGGAACAGGGCCAGTGGTGGATGCTCCTGGCGAGGTTAATCCCCCTCGAACACAAGATGCGTGCCATTTTCTTTATTTTTCTATATCAGTTTGATAAACTGTTTCCCAGGGAGGCTGGCGCACTGAAAGAGGAGGAGTTCAGCTAAAACCTTAACCCTTTGGCAGCCCCGTGGCTGGCATTCTGGAGTTCATGGAGGAACTTCCTTTCCCCTTAAGATGCTTCTAATTTTACCTGCAGCCAAGCTCAGAGGTAAAAAAAGCCCGAGCAGCATTTGCAAAGCTGCACAAGGTCCAGGCAATGACTCCAGCTCCTTTGCAAGAGCACTGATCACCTATTCCACCTGCTGGGCTGCAAGAGGCAAGGATGAAACCAGCCCCAAACCACCTCCAACATCACTTTGACCAGAAAAGCAGAGGAAACACAATGTTACCTTCACCAGGGAGAGCTTCCAAGTCAGCAGCAGACCCTGTCCAGAGCAAGATCATGCTGATTTGCTGCTGGATGTGTATCATTAGGACCAGGAATTGGGGTCTGTCTTGGCCTTCAGGTCTTGTAGGTCTGCAAAAGCATGTTGGAAATATGATGGAAGTGGCCTGTGTGACTCCCAGCATTTCCTCCTTGCTGGAGCACTGGGGGATACAGCTTTCTCCCCATATCTCCAGGCTGCTTGACAGTAGAGGAAAAAAATGGGAAGAAAAATGGAGCCTTGCCCAGAGGCAGCTGTTCCTCTGGCTTGGCTAAAATCAGATATGAAACCAGTTCAAAGCTCAGAGCGCAGAGCTCCTAGGCGGCCACCCTAGGTGCCCCTGCACACAGGGACCACGTCTGCAGGACCCCGGTGGGGGTCCCCAGCCACCCAAGCCCCTCACACAGCACCCACAAGCAGGAGGAAAGCTCCTGAGGCTTCATTCAGCACCAAGCACAGGGGTGGGCACCCCTCACCTGTGTGCCACTCATCTCCCAAGCTCTTCCTCCATCCCCATATACCTGCAGGGCACCCTGCTTTGCTGAGATGCCCCAAGATCCATCCTTCCCACTAGAAAAAAAAAAAAAAATAAAAATTGGGGAATATTCCTTGGATTTTCTCGTTGCCTTGTTTTGGATGGGAAGTGCTGGCAGCTCAGCACTGCGCTGTCTCAAGAGCGCTGCAAGCTCAGCACCGTGCCAGTGGCATCATTACCCTCAGGTGACCAAAACCCTTCTGCCCCAGACATTTGTCCCTCCAGCTGTATATAGAGGAGGGAAGAGGCATCGCAGCATGTTCATTAACCAGGTGATGCTCAGATCCACTGCTGCCTCCCTCCACCGTCCTCGAGGCGCAAGCGCTGCTGTGATTTAAATTACGTGGAGGGTCAGGATTTAGTGTGCTGCTGGGAGTGGGCTTGGCGCACAGACCCCCAGACCTGGAAGGAGCTTGTCCTTTGTGTATTGTCTTATGAGACAAAGGTGGAAGAAAACACCTGGAACAATGAGGCCGGGGTGGGGGGAAGAGATGTTGACAAGGCTGCTTACAAGATGCGGGACAGGTTTATAAAGGAATTTGCAGACCTACCACTGGCATCTGTGTGCCCTGACTTCAAGCAGCCTTCTGATGCCCAGCAGCATGGGATGGGATCACCCATGGTCTGAAATCATGGCTGAAAGCCCCACAGAGCAGCTCTGCATTAGGGGCACCAGATGCTGGAGGCTCCGTGTGCTGAGCAGGATTGGTCCCTGGCTGCAGCCAGGACCACCTCCTTTTGTGGGTGCTGACAGGGCTGTACTCAGGCACCTATGGATATATAAAAATGTGCCCAGTGGGACGGAGCTGAGCAAATGACTCCCACTGCCCTCGTAAGCTTGCACCTTGCAGAGCTGCTTCCTCCCTGTCTCTACCAGCCCTTCCTGTGCCAAAAACTGTGGCAAGCCCCCCCTTTCTTTTGGCTGGGGCGTGAAATACTCACAAGGAGCCAGAAGCCAGCTCTGCTCTGCCCGTGGCTTGCGGATGTCTTCTGCAGCCAGGAGGATGGATGTAACAGGAGAGGGAGGAGAGGAAGGATGGATGTAAGAGGAGAGGGAGGAGGATGGAAGGTGAGGATAGCACTCTTCCCTGCTGCGGATATCCCCCTCATGGGCGTGAAGAGAGAGATGAGAGCTGATAAAGCCCTCCCCGCCCCACTGCAAGCACAAAATGTGAAAGCAGAAATCTGGAGAGAAGCTTGGGGTCCTGCCACAAAGTTCCCAGACACCAGGGCAGGGTCCATGCTGGTGCTTTCCCCCTTCACCCCACCTGAGCATCACTGCCACGTACCAGGGGCTTCATCCTGCGGGATGTGCCACCTCCCTTCCCACCGGGAGAGCAAGGGGAAGCCGTGGAAATGTGCAGAGCTGGGAAAGACATTGCAGGTCCTCCCCGAGAGCGCCTGGAAGGCGCGGGGGAAGGTGGGGAGGCTGACTGACAGTGTGATTTAGGACCTGTCTGCAAAGCAAACAAAAGCAATTGAAAACTGCATCATCTAGGCAAACTTAGTAGGTTGTATTTTCACAAGTGAGGACTGATGGTAAGACCAGCTTAATCCCCCAGCGGACTTTCCACACCTCCGCGGGCCGGCTGACAGGGCCAGCTGTTTTGTCTTGCAGCTGATTGCTGAAATAACATTGCTGGGCTCATGCTATTGAAACAGGATGGGCTGGGAGGGAGCGAGCAGCCACGGGGGCAGCCGATATTAAAACAAATATGCTTGGCTGCCAAGCCTCCTGCTCTGTGCCCCCTAAAAACCGGGGCACCCCTTGGTCCTGGTGGCGATGAGCAGTGATGCTCCAAATGTTCCGGAGCAGAGTCTGTGCTCATGGGTGTTCGGAGAAGAACCCCAGGAGAAAAATCTCCCCGGGTGTTTTTGGCTGATTCGGGGTGATCAGGAAACGCAGCAGAGGTTTGTGTGTAACTCACATCCTTACCTGTCCTCCAGGGGACTGGCCTGGGGACCTGCTGAGCTGAATGCGATCTGCAGCCCAGCTCACCAGCTTTTAGGGGCTCCTCCAGACCACAGATACAAAGAGTTAGACGAAAAGGGCTTCCAAGATTATGGCATTACATGCATGCAGACAAAACAAACAAACAGCACAGCCCAAGCCAATCTGAAGTTCTCAAGTTCTCATGATGTTTCCCTTCACTTTGGGTTTGAACAAAACCACAGGTTTAGGTTCCCACATCCTAAATTCCCAGTGAATACCAAAAAAAAAAAAAAAAAAAAAAAAGGAGACAAAATATTGCCTTGCACAGAGCAGGGGATGTTCAGTGCCTTCTTATTCCCTTCCCAAAACCATCACTGAAATGATGAATAGAACAACATCAAACTTGTTCACAGAGAAAAATAAAACATGTTTTAAGGAGCTTAACACATATCCTGCATGCACCAGGCATGCAAGCAGCAAATGCATGCACCAGTTTTACTGATCCTCACTTTTTTTTT
>CM021779.1:6630728-6709973 GCA_011076525.1 Nettapus auritus | reverse complement strand
AAGGGACAGATGTCAGACCAAGGTCTCCCCCCACACCTGGGAAATGCGTGCAGGACTTGAGGAGATCAGCCCTCTTCTCAGATCCTGGCACACAGCAGTGCCTGCAGGCGAGCATCCTCTGCTCCCCAGCCCCTGGGAATCCCCTTTGGCTCACTGCTGGAGCAGGAAGAGTCTGCTGCTTTTTCCGATGGGACAAGTTACCAGCAGAAAAAGCAGATTTGCTGAAGTCACTATGTTTGGCAAAAACGCTGGTGATATTTTCACCATAAGTTTACCTGCTTCCTTCAAATAAGAGTGCAACGCTTTGGTTCAGGCAGTTCAGCTCAGCCTTTCACTCTGCCCATGCTGTTTCATTTCCCTGCACTGTGACTTAAGCTGAATTCCAGTTTCCACTGACAATTAGGTTACAGCAAAGCAGCTATTTTGGAGCTTGCACTTGGACTCGAATGGTTTTTACATTATGAAAACACAACATTAAAACCCAACCCACCAAATACTCCGATGTTTTCAAAGCAGAAAGTTTTTCAAATTTTAATTCCAGGGCAATGCTTGCTTTTAAAATAGCGTCCCTGTTTGCAAAGAAAACAGATCTCAGAACAAAGCAGCCTGGGCCTCCTTACAGGGCCAGCACCATCTTTGTTCCTCGCAAGCTCAGGTCTGCGTGCGGCCAGCAGGAAAAAGGGCCGAGCACAGGTCACCTCACTTTTCCTGCTCTGACAAGCAGAGAAAAAAAAAAAAGAGATGGAAGTATTTAAGTCCACCTCCACCAACTGGGTTTTTGTCCTGGAATGCCATCTCCAATTCCTCCTTAACCTGAATTAAGTAAGTTAACCCGTCTCTATTTCAACAAGTTAAAATTTCCCAAAGACTTTGCAACTATGGTAAAATCAGGGAAGCCTGAGGATCAAGTCAGGGAAGTTTACAGAACAGAGCAGAACCTCAGATACCTGTTTCCTGTAGTTGTGAATTCATCCAGGACACAAGTGAATGCTCAAGGCACAACGAGCTCTCTTCTTTCGGCTTCTGTAACATCTGCACCCCCTTTAGACACCTGCCTGAAAAAAGGAAAAAGAAGATTAAAAAATAAAAATACCCACGTCTCACATTAATTGATTTCCGGATACAGGCTCCTGTTTCCTCACTTGCTGCTTATTGAGCAGGTCAGTGCTGGAGAGCTGCTGTGCTGCTGCCCCCGGCAGGGAAGATGCCCCCCTGCTGCCAGCAGCCCCCTGCCCCCATGGGGATGGATGAGTGATGGGTGCTTGGTTATAACTGCCTGCCCCCCATAGCCCGTGGCTATGTGCCCCAGTACGTGCCCTGGCACCACTGCAGAGCTGAGCACCAAAACGAGCTGATTTCTTCCCAAGAGTATCAGCTTTTCCTAAGCCATGCCACACATCCATTGTATATTGAAAATGGCTCATACAAAAACCTAAAACACATTTATTTTCTTCTTTTCAATCAAAAATACAAGAAAAAAAGAAAAACAAAACAAACAAACAAACAAACAAACCAAAACCACAACAACCCAAGCCCCATAGAAATTTTCCTCTGTGGTGGATACAGGGAAAAAATCAATTAAGGATGTTTTTTTCCCCACCAGCTTTAGCTGTAACACATTTGCTCACGTTTTCCCAGCATGGGAGATGCCCTGATGATGCTGCTAGCCCTTGGTCCTGGTGCCACCACAGGGATGGTGATAATCTGTGCTCCCGAGCCACCAACAGCATCGCCTCTGATGCACCTCTAAGAAAGTCCAAGAAATTGGGCCATTCACTGCTCCCTCCTACCTGCTTCCAGCAAGCATCCTGCCTCCCCAGCTGGATTTGTGCTAATAACCCTAATTCATGGAGTTTAGCCCCAGATGCTCCCCTAGGAAGGCATCATCACACAAGACAGGGCAGCTCTGGGCTGAATTCATCCCGCATCAGCTCAGTGCCTTGGCTCATGAAACCCTAGCCCCGTAGTAGAGGCATGCAAAAAGCATCCTCTACCCGATCAGTGCACAGAGAATTATTTCCCCTCCTTGTGCCATTCACACAGCACAAAAGAAGACCAAGGAAATTCATTGCAATCACTGCTAGCAGCCTGCTCAGTTTTCACTGCCCAGACTCTGCACTGTGGGGCTCAGAGCCTGCTGCGGGCTGCTCCCCCCATCCTTCTCCACCTCTGGAGCACCAGTAATTTCCTTGGCACACCAGTAAACCCATTTACTGATCACATCCTGCTGCCCAGACCAGCCTGACACAAAGAGCATCCTGCCCCGTGTAACGACCAGTGCCGGCTGCCTAAATGCTTCGGCCACAAACCGTTGTGGGGCTGCCGGGCACCTCCTCCTCCAGGGAGCCAGCCGCAGCACTTCAAAAGGAGACTTCATGCATGGGTAAAAGTCCTTTAAAATGGGATTAAAAACCTCACATTTTTGCCCCATATTTTTTTTGACGTTTCCAATCAAACCTATCCTGAGAGAGATACAAGGACCAGTTTGGCTCACTGTTTTTCCATGATAGGACCCTTGGTTTGGGGAGTCTTTGGTGGGTATTTCTAATACTATATAAACTATATGTACTTCTAATACTCTATATAATATATACTTTTAACACTTCTAAGAAAACTCTGTATGAAACCCCTGACTAAAGTTAAAAATATGTATTTAAAACAAAAATGGAAGCTTCTCATTAATTATACATGTGTATATTTGATATAAATACTCATACTCTAATGCACATAAATGCATCAATCATATATAATATATGGTCTATACTATGTAAACTATATACAGTATATGGTATATGTTACAGAAACTATATACAATATATGGTATATATTACATAAATTATATATAATATATGGTATAAATTACATAAACTATATTTATATGATATAAATAGTATAATATATCCTATAATATACACAGTGCACATGTGAATATGATCATATATGTACCCATATCCTCCCCCCCAGCTATGTTTTCTCACCAGTCTCACCCAAAATCCAGCCCCACCACTGCCTCTCCTCTCCCCCAGAGCTCTTCATCCAAAATCCTGGCTGGGCTTAGACGATGCCCAGGAGATCTCCGGGGCCCCCTCCCCGTGCTGGAGGGGCACTGGGACCCCCGGAGGCAGGTGGATGCCCTTTGATCCCATGGGGCAGCAGGGCCAGGGGATGCGGTGGTGCGCAGACAGGCTGGGCAGCCAGCCCTGCTCTGCTAATTCCCTTCTGAAGTGCTGGAGCCACTGTCACGTCTCATTACAAGAGGCCAGTGCCCTTGTTTTAATTTCTAACCAGAGCGAATGGGATAATAATATTAACCCCAGTGGGGGGCAGCAAGAGAAGGCACCTCCTTGCTTCAAATGTTTGGACAAAAAATTTGCTCTCATTAGGGCAGAAGGCCAGGAGATGCTGCCTCTGTAGGGAAGGCGAGCCACGGGGCTTTGTTGTGTTTGAAGTGCACCTCACCTCGGCTCCTCCTGGAGAGCCCAGGCTGTAATTGGGGCTGGGCAGGGACTTGCTGGGACTGGAGGGAGACAAAAAGGAGAAGGAAGGCCTTAGGTCTCCCCAGCAAAGGAGTTCTGCCCCATAAAGCCATATTCTGCTGGAAAACAGGCTGCCTTTTCTTGAGGAAAGGAGCTTATCTTGCAGGTTACACAACACCAAGTTCAAGGATCGTAGCATCTCCCCAAAGCCACATCAGGTTCAGACTAGGAGCTGAAACAAGGGTGGAAGGAAACATTGTGGAAGGAAACATTGGGAAAAGGAGCAACACGAAGCAAAAGCTGGCACAAAACAGGCAAAGAACGGGCCAAATCAAGAAGGAAAAAATAACTTTTAAGAAATCCCAGTGCACCTCCCTCTACCAGGAAGCACATTGCTAGCCAAAGAGTTGCAAGTTTGGTTCAGTCTCAGGTAACAGGGGAAATTAAAAGAAAGTGTTCAATTAATTCCTCATTTATGAGCAAATAGTAGGAATATTGCTTCCCTTGTTCCGCAAATTGCCCACTGTCAGTATGTTCAGAAACAGGTTGGAAATGAATGTTCTTCCTGTGGGTGGCTGCCAGAAAAGATAAGGGATTTCTATGGAGGATCACTTTGTTGTTGTTGTTGTTGCTATCATGTTATCATTACTGCTACGTGAAACCCAGAGAGCTGCTCTGGGTGCTTAGAATTCCAGAACCCATTGATTCAGACCTGAAAGAAAAACCTGAGCATGGCAGTGAGCTCCTGAACATGAGGGGAAACATTCCCACCCACTGCTCCAATGACAGCACAGCGTTTTTTCTTGGAGGTATCAAAGCAGTATTTGGGCTGAGATCTTGTTCTTCCAAGTAAAGGAGTAGGTAAGGGTATTGACTTGTTTTCAAAAGAAATTCAAATGAAAAATTCAGGTTCCTAATTCTCCATTTCAGCTTTGATTATTTTTTAAACTTCTCTGCATACCAAATACTGAATTATTCACTCATTCTGTTCAGCCTTGCTGAGTATTACAGAGATTCTCCCAAAGGTGAAACCAGGCACTTTAAAAATAAAACAGGAACCCATGCTTCAGCCCTCAGAAATCCAGCCAACAGCCCACTTGATGCTGATCTACTGAAGGTAACTTGATAGGACAAACTTGACCCATGATGGGACAAGTGACAATTGTCATGTTGTCCTGAGAACGCTCCTTCTGACACCGAGACAAGGCAGAGCCTCGGGGAACGGGATACAACCTTCATTCAGCCCTGCATCCTCTCCAGGCCGGTATCCTCCATCCATTTCTGAGTGCTGAGCGGAGCCAGAGGGACTCGGATCAAAAGCAGTCAGTCAAAAACGTTATTGATGGAGGCCAGCCTTCCAAAACCACATCTGGACCCAACTCAGAACCTTTTCACCATAACTTGTCAATTCCTACAAATCATTTTTTTTGAAGTGAGAGGGTCAAAGCATTCGCCTCAACTTTTCCAAGGGCAGTGCTGGAGTGTTATATTTCATTTTTGACATTGAATTTTTGGAATGCTTTCTTTAAAATATACTAAAATATTTAATGATATATCATTACATATTAAAGGCAATAATGTATTTTATGATGTTAAATTCATAATACCTATACAGGAGTCCAAACAAAATATTTTCTCTTATTAAAATGTCAGATTTTTATGTAAACTAATGGATTATTTTTTTTAAAAGTGTTTTCTCTTAAAAGCATTTGAGAGTTCCAAAAAAAACTTGTTTGCTTTTATCCATTTTTTTACTGCGTGAAAAATGCTGACTTTGATTGTTTTTCAAAACATGCAAACTTCCTTCTCAGTTGTTTTCAGACTAAAAATTGCAATTCCCAGTTAGCAGTCAAGCGACTGAAGTTTCTCAGATTTTTCCCCCCAGCCCTCAGAAGGAAACGGGGAAGGAAAGATGTTTGCTTTCATCCATTGGTTTTTGAGTTACAAAACAAGCAAAAATTGGGGCAGTTAATGGAAGAGATTTCAGCCTCTGATGACCCAAGAAAATGGAACCAGTGGCAAGCATTTATCTTTTCTTAAAAAAGCCAAAAAACTGCAAGTGCAAAGACCTTTGTCCGTATTTGTCCTTTGATCCAGAAGGACATCTGCCCACTGGGTAGGGTCTCCTGATACCATGATTCCCAGCCCATTTCCCTCATTTCCAGCCCTATTTTTCAGGCTATGGTCAAAGCTGGATCATCCTCAAACCCTGGATGCCACTGATCATCAGATCCATTTTAACCTTTCTGGGACAGAAGACATTTGGGCCCCAGCCACCCAGGGCTTTAGCTCTTTAGCTGCTGATTTCTGTTGTTACCTGGGGGAAGGACAGGGAACAAGCCTTCAGTGTGTGCTTACACTATGGAGGGAAAACAACAACAACAACAACAACACGCTACAGCTCCTCATGGGGAGGGGTGCATCTGGGGGAGTCAGCAGGCAGGGGACAGGTGACAGTTATCAGCCGATAACAGCGCTTACACCATGGCTGCAGACAGCCTGCCTGGGAGCTTGTCAGGAGTGGGGATAAAGCTGGCACATGGGGAAAATCTGTACTCGTGTTCTGAAAATCTGTACTTGTGTCCCACCTGCGGGGGTGACACCAGACTCTGGCTGCAAGCTCGTGGTGCCTTTTCCATCCCTTATATCATATAAATGAAGCTGAGAAGAGAGATAAAAACAGTGGTGTAACAGTCCCCTTGTACTTATAGCTGTGCCTGCTCACGGATGAGATTTTACAGAAGTGAAAGGCAAACTTCTGCTCTTAAATGCCCCCCAAATTCAGAGTTTTTATATAAAGTCACGTAATAAATCAGTTCAGAAGGGATCTCAGGACACCTCTAGTGCATCCTCCTGCTCAAAGTGAGGGTGACAATTCAGACCAGCTTTCTCAGGCTTTGTCCAGCTGGTCCTTGAATACCAAGGCTGGAGATCCCATCACCTCCTTTGGTCTTGCAATGAGGATCTCTCAGAGTGAAAACTGCTTTCCTCAAAGCCAGCCAGACCCTCTCGCCCCAGTTTTACACCTGTTGCTTCCCATTTTCCTTCCACACATTAGCAAAATGTGTTAGCAAAAAAGCCTGGCTTCATCTTCCCCACAACCCCTGGCAGGGACAGAGGCATGCTCCAGGGCCCCCAGCCCTGGCCCTGCTCCCCCAGACCTTGCTCATGGGACACATGCTCCAGCCCCCAGTCCGACAAATGTAAAATACAGAGGGAAAATCCCATTCCTTCATTTTCTGGCTGTGCCCGTGGTCACGAAGCCCAGGATAATACCAGTCCCCACTGCTGCTCAGCCACCACCCACAGTACATCCAGGTCCCTCTCAGCAGGGCTGAGAGATACTCCTCCAAAATTTTCAAGCCAAAATAAATAAATAAATAAATAGAAATCCTCACCCTTTCCCCATGTGTTCATGTTCATTGTTCATACATGCTTTCCCTTCATAATAGCTTTTTTTTTTTTTCCCCTCAGTGTTCTTTGGTGCAACAGGGACTGCCAAATCCCAGACCACCAAGCACTACACGACACTGAGCTCAGCAACCCCACCCAGGACAGAAGATGACCTGACAGCAGCACCATGCTTTCACCCAGTCTCGGCAGCCTGCTTTGCTTCCTTTTTCACAGCCTGGCTGGTGATGCCATTTGCCAACAGCAGCCTCAGCTGGGGGATCGCCAGCCCTCACCCCCAAGCAGCTGGGTAGCATTGGCTCCACCCTGCTCTTGTTCTCCAGGGCAGAGCTATTGCTGCGTGTCCACACAGCACCTAGAACACCTATAAAGGTGTGACATCTTAACACTGGGATATGGCTCTCTGTGCACATACACAGATATTTAAGGAAGTGAGGGAAAGAGCAGGAGGATAGCCAGATCCTTGGAGAAGGAGGAGCTTCGCTAAAGAGCTGAACTAGAGGCTAGAACCAAAGCAAGCCTGAGTGAGAGCTTCCCAGCATCTCCACCCTGAGATATCACTCTCTCACCATAGCTCCTCAGAAAGCTCTTGGTTTACTAGAAAACTCCTGCCTTGAGCCTAGTTAAACTAGGAGGGAGATTATTGACCAAAAAAAAATCACAAGCCTCCACTTTAAATGACTGGAAAAAAAGTAAAGAAGCTTTCTATGGAATAGGTTTAGGATGGAGATCTCTTGAATGTGTCCAAGGAGGACATCAGCCCCAGATGATGAGATATTCCTGGAAATAGCATGAAGATATCTGTGCTCCTGCTCCTCTTGGGGTGCAGGAAGAGCCCTGCCCACAGCCAGGCTGTCACTGACACCTGGGGATGGTGGATGTCTATGCCAGATCGAAATGCTCCTCACAGCCTCGTCTAGAGGCTTGGTGGACTCTCAGTTCCACCGCGAGGCTCTGAATGTTTTCATTATTTTTTCATTTGTAATTTTATTTCATAATAGTAACAAGATGCCCTGGGGCAAAGTGTTTCCAGGGGATTATTGCCTTCAGCTTTTTGTTTTATGACACATGCCATAAGTGCAAAGCAATGTACAACCTGTCATATCCCGTTATTTAAACACGGGTCATATATCCATGTACTAGGTGCGAAGGATAGGCTGGGCCATAAAATTATATGGACATTTGGTGGCAAGAGCTAGTTTGTGCAAGCCATTCCCAGGAACAGCTTGCAGCTGGGATAGCTCAGCTCAGGGCCATCCTCAACTGCAGAGCTCCTGAAAGTTGTTTTTGCTCTTACTGTGCCCACAGAGCCTCTGCAGAAGGTGAGTGAGCCAATTTTGTGGTCTCTCTTCCCCTTGGCGAGTTGTGTGCTGCCTGCAGACACTGCCAAAAAACCCTGCAAAACTCAAAATTAAGGTGAGCAGGCTGGTGGGGACTGCCCTGCTGAAGGGTGGAAAACCCTTTGTTAGAGGGGCTGAAATCTTTTTGTGAGATGCCAGTGGATCTAAGAGACAGCAGAAGAAATCCCTGCTATCCATCTAACTGCAGAAGGCAGCTATAGGATGCTGCAGGAGGCACTCCAATGCCTTTGCCATGTGCCCACAAAGGCCTTTTTCTGGCTCAGGACGCTCACAGTAAGGCTCTGAATGCTGGACCTCCAGGAAGAGCATTAGGAGGGGTAAATTCAGATTCACGGGCTGCCTGGCAGGCTCAGCTCTTGCCACTTGGCTCTGAAAGACAGCTCTGTGCTGGCCCGAGCAGCTCACACTGCTGCAGGTCTGCCAGCCCAGTCCACCCTGGAGGCAACCCAGGGCCGCAGGGACGCTCAGTCCCAGCTCAGCTGGGCTAGGACAGAGGCTTGGGTTGGAGAGAGTCCACGCCCAACCACAAAGCTCAGCAGAATCTACCACCTAGCCCTTCAGAAACACCAGAAAAATTCACAAGGTGGCTTTTCAGCTCCAGGGATGTTCGACTTACCTGAGCTTCGGGACAAAGCTGTGGAGATGGGGCTGTCCTTGGTCCGGGCAGCACTGGGGCTCACAGTTTTCCATGTGCTGTTCCTTTAAGCTCGTTATACTTCTGCCTTAATTTCCAGACAGCAGCCTTTTTGTTCTCCGGGCTGCTGCAACTTGCAGATACATGTACCATGCCCTCTTCTGCAGGGAGGTTTTTTTTCATCTTACTTGCTGTTCTCCATAATCTAAAGCAAAAGACATTTGGGTTAGAAATAAATGGCTAAGATTTTTTTATTATTATTATTATTTTTTTTTTCCCAGGCAAATTTCTCACCCCATGGAAACCAAAGGCACTTTCTCAGTTGAGCAGTATCAGCCTCCCACAAGTGCCAAATCGATTTATTAAGATATAAACTACAAATATACACGGCCGAACGCTCCTCTTGGATACACGGAGACAAATCCCATTTGCTGCTCTCCTTGGATGGACACCCCACAAATAAAGTGCCTACCTCGCTGCTGCTCTACCCGCTTGCACTCAAGTTTCCCTTTATTCTCTGCTCAAGAGCAGCGAAATATAAATCTTGGTCTTCCTGGTAGCTTCTAAAGGTTTTTCTCTGTGCCAAGTTTCCTCCCAGCTCCCGGAGGGCAAACAACAGCCACACAGCCCCTTTTGTGCTCCAGGGCTGGGCAGGCAGGGTGCCCCTGGCGCTGCCTGGGGACTGGCAAGGCATCAAAGGGGGCTTTGAGCAGGAGCTGCTGCTGCTCGGTCTCTGATGGGTGATGGAGCCAGAGGGGGCTGCAGGGTGGGTTTGGGCAGCCCCAGGGTGCTTGGGGTACCTGGGGAGATGCTGCTTGCTGGTAGGAGGCAGTGAGGGCACAGGATGCCCACCTGGATTGGCAGAGCTGACTTCTCTCTGCTTCTGTTTGGAAAGAGGAAAAGGCAATGCTGAGTCTCACCCAGCCCAGTGAGAGGGATAAAAGTCTGCAGCTTTAGAAGTGAGACTTCTTTACCCTTTTTCTCCCCGAGATGTACACATTCAGAAGCAGGGTGTGGGCAGGTCCCAGCTCCTCCCCATATCCCCCAAACCTCCCTGTTCTGCTCTGCCCATGGAAGGGGCCATGTGGGCACTCTTTGTATCACAAAAGCCACCCAGGGGACCATCAACAGCACTTTAAATCCACTTTAAAGGATGCTCCCATACTCTATTCTGCAGGGCACCCATGAGGACAGCACTTTCCAGGAGGGAATGGTTGTACCAGCACCCGGCATCCCAGAGCAGCTCCAGCCCCAGCAGCTGCTTGGAGGGCTCAGATGGCTTGGGCACTGCTGTTGGCTGCTGAGCCAGTGCCTCTGGATGGCAATGGCCACCAGGGTCTGCCCTGGGCCATAAAACTCTTATAGGGGTCACAGGGAGTTAGTGAAATCCTGCCCAACACCTCCAGATAGGTCTGCAAAGGATGGGCTGACAACAGCTTTCATCCTCTCCCACAGCATCTTCTCCCCTACCTGTCCCTTCGGGGCTGCTGCAGGGGTTCGCATGCTGGAGATACCATTTGGGACAGCCGACAGGCTCAGGAAGCCTTTGGTTAAGATCCCTTTGAGTTTCCAGCCCTGGGAATAACGCATTTGCTTATAAGTGGAAAATGAGCCCGATCGTATCCGGGATGAAGCAGGTCCTGACAAGTCACACAAAATGGCTCCTGTGGGCACAGGGACCAGAATAGCAGCATCCAGCCCGGGGCTCTGCTGGCAGACAGATTAGCTGCAGAAGGACACTTTGGGAACATGCTGCGGGAAGAGCTGGGTATTTTTGGTTTCCAGAGAGTCCTTGTGTATGACGATAAAAGGAGAGAGCAATGAGGAAGGTGGATGAATTGTGCCATGTATAATTCTTCCAGCATCCTTAGAAATACACTGTGATTTTCCAGCCTCTCTCCCCTACATTTCCCAAAGCCCTTCATGGAGGGAGGGCCTTCTATCAATCCCAGATCCATTCCCCTTACAAGTATTCCCCCATTCCCTTAGCTTGTCTTGCTTTTCTGGTCCCCAGCTCCTGCACAGCCTCACCACCTCCCTCTTGGCCACATCATAAGGAGGAGCACCAGGTTTCTTAAACGTGCATTTAAGAAAAAAACAAAAATAAATTTTGACTGGTTTCAAACACATCTAAAATCAAGCTGGGGTGCATTCCGAGACAGACTCCCTGTTCCAATTATTATCACAAATCTCAAACCTAAGATTCCCAGCTTGGGGAAAACAACCCGCTGAGAGGCACAGGCTCATCCTGCGTGCCCGGGGACTGCGAGCCAGGTACGTTTCCTACAAAACCTCGAAAGAAAAATAAAAAAAAATACCCCAAATACACCCACCCCAGCCGAGCCCCGCGGCCAGCTGTGCTGGGGGCAGCCCATCCCAGGCGGGGTGAGGCGGTGCCGGCTGCCGGAACCGTGTCCCCGGGATCCCTGCAGGGACCCCGCCGGGCTCCCCGAGCATCCCCCGGCACAGTGCGCTCCCGGCCCGGCCCCTGGGCCGCTAGAGGGCAATAGCGACTTGTCCCAGGCCAGCACCCGTTGACGACAGCCCGGGGCAGCGAAGGATGCTCGAGGGATGCTCCGGTGTCGGCAGGGAAAGTATCGGGGCACCTTTTCTTTCTTGGAGGTAATAAAGGCGTTTGGGAGGGTTTCTGGGGGAAGGGGAGGCACCTTCGCGTTGGCAGGCAGCAGCCAGGGCAGCGCAGATACTCGTGGACTGTCGTGGTTCAGAGCCATCCCTCCAGCAAAGCAGAGAGCTATGGGCCCACGTGAGCCGCCTTTTATCCCCTGCTGATTAGGCTAATTAGGAAAAACCTGTTCCCACCCACGATGGGCAGGTGCCAGCAGTTGGTTTCCCCTTGCTAGGAGCACCAGGCTCTCTAGCACGCCTCTCATTCTCCCAGGGATGCCTTTTCTCGCTCCCACGATCCACCACGTCCCTGTAGGGTGCGTTCCCTTTACTCCAGGCCTAGGGGCTCTCTGCCACCCATCAGGGAGGGGTCTCCCTTGCTGCCGCCATCCCCGTGGGCTCCACACCTCCACCACATCCTCAGCAAGGCAGAAAAATGCCGCAGCCCCTCCGGCTTCGCTCCCATCCCCAGCTCCGGGCTCTTCCCCCGGGTGCCACCAGCACCTCGGTTTATCAGGCCGGAGCGGTGGGAGATAGGGAAGGGAGCCGATAAGCCCTCAAGTGGCAGCGTGCTGTAAACATTCCCACTGGTGCTGTTAGATTACAGCGCTGGGAAAATGCCTCCAGCCCCCCCAGGCCACCAGCACGGCGGGCAGGGCCAGGGGGGCTGCAGAGCTGTTGAAAAGCTCGGCAGGAGGAGCCATGTCAGGGCTGAAGTGCTTCTCTGGAGGGCTGCGGGGCTTCTGCGCCTCCCAGGCTCCTGGGGAGAGCCCAGGGAGCTCCAGCAGCTTGCACCGTGTGTGCTGGGGGCTGGTTTGGGGAGGGCGTTCAAAGCCTTCATCAACCCATCATGGAGAAGGGGCTCTCTCCTGGCTCAGTTTGAGCCTTCAGAGCCTGAAGGGCCTGTGGGTTCAGTGGGGTTGGAGCCCCAGGTTATAAATCCCTGGGGATGATGCCTCTTCAGGGAAAGAGAGGTGGGAAGGGATCTCCTGGTCTCCTTTAGGTGGCTTTCCAGGGACAGATCTGGGCATGGTGTCACTGTGCCTTGTGCAGCAGACCAGCCTGAGGAGGTGACAGCCTTGGCAGGTGATAGCTGTGGGGCATGAGCAGCAGGGCTGGGGGTCACTTGGAAGGAGGGGACACGCTTGTGGCATCCCCAAGAGCTGAGTGCTGGGGGCCTCATCCAGCACCAAGCAGCCTCCCTAAGCTCTTACCAATGTTTGTGCTTGTGTGGCCTTCTGCTGGGAATCAGCCTCACCCTGCACCTTCGCTTTTCAGAGGGGTGAGCAAGGAGTCCAGATCTGGAGCCAACCCATTTTGGTGGGTGGCAGCTCCCTGTGCACTTCTTCCTTTCCTCATTACCCTGGGAAAGCCCCAAATTGCTCAGGCTCAGGCACATCCAGCAGCGCTGGGAGGCGGGTGCTGAGCAGAGCAGGAGGCAGACTTCCCTCCTGCACCCATCCCCGGCACCTCCTCTGCTTCAGGCAGCTTTTGGAGCTCTCAGGCAGGCAACGCTAAGCCACGGGAATCTCCCACTCCCACTTTCTCCCTTATATTTCCACAGCAAGTAAATCTCCATCCTTTCAGGACTCTCAAATCTATTATTTTTACATTTGCAGTGGATTCCCTGGCCCTGTTATTAATGAAAACCTCCAGGAAAGCTCCTCAAATACAGCTTTGACATTCTGCCCAGGACCTGTGGACAAGGAAAAAAAAGAAAAAAAGAAAAAAAGAAAAAAAAAAAAAAAAAGGCAAAGCAACATTAATAAAGCAGGAGGTTTCTATTAAGTCTGAGGGACTGGACTCTCTGGCTTTCTTGGATGCTGAAATCCTCTAGTGTGGGATAAATCTTATACACTTCATTTTCCCAATCTCTCTTTCAATATATTTTAAGGGAACGTTACTGGTATCAGAGTAAATAACGTCCTCGCTGCGAGCGTGGGGTCTGCAGTGGCGTGGGGTCAGCTTGTGGGCTGGGGCAGCCTCCCCTACCGTCCGCTCGTGGTCTCAGCCCTCTCTGCAATCAGCGGCTCGAACTAGGAGAGGTTTTAATTAGCCGCCCATACCAAACCCAAGCGATTCCTGGGAGGCTGGGGGAGGAAGCACGTGAGCTAATGGAGAGGAGATGTGGGCTAATTCCCCAAATATGCAAATGGCCAGGAGCTGCAAGCAATGCCACCTTGGTGCCAGCGAGCCTCCACCAGTCCTTGCAAGGGGTTTTTCCCACTTGGACGAGGGAAATCCCTGCCAGCTGGATCTGCCAGCATCTTTGCACAACACCTGCTCCTTCTGCCTCCCGGTACCTCCCAAAGATGCTGGTTGTCACAGGGAAAGCTGTTATCTGGAGGTGTGCATGCTGGCATTCGCTGCAGAAAGGAGTGAGGCCAAGGTCACCTCCATATTCCTCACCTCTGCTTTTACACCTTTTGTTGCTCCATGAAGCAGGCTGGAGGAGAACTAAATGCAAGGCTGGTGGTGTAAGGGGGTGGAGGAGCCCCTCGGGGGCTTGTTTCAGCACCGAGGGCTCGCACACAGCCACCGAGCCATGCAGGCTGTGATGGATGCTGTGAGCACAGACCCCAGGGCTTCCTTTTTGTTTGCACTTCTTCCTTCCTGAAATGTTGCACAGAGCTGGGGATGGGGATGGCGTTCTTGCAGGAGACGTGAGGAATTGACTGGTGCCTCGGGCTGCTCTGGGGAATAAATGCAGGGGACCTTGCTAGCTGGAAAGGCATAGCCTTTCTTAGGAGCAGCAGGTTGCGTGTTCCTCGCACTCACTCCCACTGGTGGTTCTGACCCAGCAGGACTCTCAGGTGTTGCTGCAACACAAATGCCCATGTTTTTTGATGCACTGTTCAAAGCTAGCTTTCTCCTTCCTGAAAAATGCCAGGCCAATCCCAAACTGTACAGGCAGCAGGGTTCAGACAATGTAAAGCCAAGGCGCCAGCAGGAGTCCCGAACCCACTGCATCTTGCTGCTGACACATGTGCAACCAAAGCCCCCCGCAGAAAGTGGTAAATGAGAAAAGGGGATGGCACCGAGTCAAAATAATAACATCCAGTGTAGCTTATAAGACTGACCTGGGGCTTAAAAAGCTGCTTGCAAAGGACTCTTGCCCAAAATGGGGAATGTGGGGCTGGAAAGCACCACTTGGACAAGAGGCACTGATCCCCTGGCAGTTCTGAGTACCCGAGAGAGGGATATTTGGGGCTATTTATCCAGTTCAGAGGCCACCTAGTCTGCAAACACAACCCAAGCCCCCTCTACGGGATCAAGGCATCAGATCACAAGGCAGGTTTAAATCACACTTGGAAAGCCAGAGTGGCCCTGCCCTGGGACGTGCTGCCTTTGTCCTATATAACACCAGAAACCAAGGTGTAACCACAACTTTTCGGACACAAAGGTGAAGAAAGACCATCTTCTCCAGCTGAACTTTCCTCCGGTGGAAAGAGGCATCCAGGAGCAGTGCTGGGATGGGCAGTTGTAGCTTTTGGATGGAGATGATGCATTCTAGGGCTGGAGCAGCATGGATCCGCTCCATTCCCAGCCCTGCCAAAATTGGAATAGGCTCTGGCTGCTCCTTGTCTGGCCAGAAATGGGAGAGGCTGAGAACTGAGCCTGTAAGCAGTGATCTGCAAAAAGCGCTTGGTTTTGGGGATGGGTTTGCAATTTCAGATGCTGTGTGGCTTCAGACATGCAGTCAAAGCTCCCTTCCATTTCCCCATAACCAAACTTGCATCCCATCCATGGCTCTGTCGCCATCCACCCTGGGAAATCAGAGTATCTTCTCAGTTAATGAAGTACAATGGTAACAGCATCTTTGTAAGGGCCATCCTCCCTGCCCTCTGCCTTACCAGAGGCATCACAGGTTGAACCCAGCACCACCAGGATGATATACATGTTCTGCTGCTGCTGGGGATGTGGCCCTGTGGGCACCCACCCCAGGTCAAAGAGGCACAGGACCTGGCCCCTCATGGATGGGACTGGGAAATCATCCCACCACATCCCTGTGGTGGCTCAGCCAGGTGAGACCAGTGGCTTGGAAAGACATTTCCTCCCCCCAGACTGCGGGAAGCCCAAAGTCTCTCTGGCTCCATCCCCCTGCAGCAGTTTTACGGGTCCCAGCAGGACCAGCATTCAGTGTAAGCATGTGAATTTAGGGGAGGGGGGCAGACAGAGAATAACTCCCTGCAAGTGGCCAAATGTAATAAACACAGTCACTAACCACTTTTCGGAATACACACATAATAATATGTGGTATTTATATTTTTACCACCCCAGCGGGACTTTGGCAAGTAAATCGGATTTTCCCACCCTGACCCAAATAAACGTTCAGGAGTGGAAATAACAGATTGCTTTTGCCTGAAATAACCACGCACTCATTCCAGGGGGATGTCAGCTGAGCGATCCTCGTTTCTCTGGACCACTTGGACCTTGCAAAGTTTCCCCCTCTCCTCTTGGAGCTGAGCGAGGACCCACTCATGTTGGGCCTGATCCAAATTCCACCGAAGTCAATGGAAAGCCTCCAGCTGGCTCATGCACATCTCAGCAATCCCCCAGCCACCAAAATGCTGAAAAGGATGCATGGGTAGAGTCCAAGCAATTCTGGACCTTGTCAGAAAATCTTTGCCCATGTTTCAGCCCCCATCCCTGAAATGTCCCTCCGACTTCTCTGGATTGGCTTGAACAAGTCACCAGTGGGAACTCTTTCTTCCTTTCCTTTCTTTTTATATACCAAATTCAAACCACTCTCCTCCTCCCTAAGCTGCTTCATATAGAGCAACAGTTGAGAATTAAAGCAAAATTAGGCAGCGCCAGGTTTTTCTGTCTCCCAAAGGCTCTGTAACCACTTGCACTGGATGCACAGGTTGTGCAGTGTTCTGTCCTGCAGCTCCCAAGCAGGTGTGGCGCCTTTGCTGACACACAGTACATGGCTGCATTTCCACTGGGACCTTCCCCCTTGATGCTTCTGGTTTTGGCTGAAGACACCGAGCTACAAAGCTGCAGCAGAACTGCTCTTACTCCATCCCACGATGGCTGACGTCCTCCCCGTGCTGTTGGAGTGGACCTGTCCATTTTCTGAAGCACATTGGCTTAGCGGGATGACCAAAAAAGATTGGAAACTTAGATGTTTGGTCTGTGAGGTCCCCTATAAACAGTTGAACCCTGTCGTCATCTCCTGGAAAACCATGTTCTGCTTAAGCTGGGTGTTCTTTGAAGCCTTCAGGAGCTCAGTAAGTTTCAAAGCCCTCAGCATGGGCAAAAGCAGAGGATTAAAGAGTGAGACATGGTTGCCTCTGCAGTGTGTGGAGACCTCAGCTGGTTCATCTTCAGCCTGGTGGTCCCCTACTGCTCCTGGAGCATCATCATCTCAGTTCAGGTTCCATAGCGCTGACAACAGGAACAGCTGTTGTCCCCCTTCTGGCCCTTGATCAATAGCATCCCAATCTCACGTTCAATGGCATAAATCATTTATCTCTAATTGGATTGGATGCTTCCTTGGTCCTAGAGAATCGATTAATGAGTATTTGCCATCAGGGTTCTCGGTGTCCCCCAGGGAGACTTGTCACAGCACCACCGGTGGGAACTGGTGCTGGAAAGGCAGGGCGACAAGAAAGGAATCTCTCGGGAATTCTTCCTTTGGGCAACACACTGGGCTGCAGTCCAGGCTGGAAAAGGAGTTGCAAAAAAGACTTTCATCTCAGTGCAAGATCTTTCCTTGAGAACCAAAGCTCCTTGAGATCCATGTGAAACACAGAGAAACCTCAGGTCAGTCTTGCTGACACCACAGCTTCACCACCTTCCCGTTCTGCCTGTAAATTAACTTTTTCCACCCCAGCTTTTATACCGTCAAGGTACTTTTCAAGGGCAGCAGCCATCTGTCCTACTTGTCTCCTAGCATGCTTGGGGTTGATGATCCGGACGAGGATGTGCTCACACTGATATGCTTCTGGGTAGCACTGATCCACTGCATGCCACCAGCTGCCTTTGATAATGAAGGATCTTCCTTTTCAAAGTTCCCATTTTACGCTCCGTCAATGTTTAAGCATGTGTTAATGGTTTAAAGAAGCAACCCACTAGAGAGTCTCATTTGTCAGGAGCAGTTCCTCTAAATTTCATCATAACCAAAGTAAGGCAAACCAGAATGGTGCAAGCTAGAGCGAAGACAGGAGCACTGATGGATGTTTCACACCAGCTGCTAAAATGGTCCTTTGAAAGCTCCTCAAGCTGAGGTTCTGCAGACCAGCATCAGTGACTCCTGAGCAGAAGCAGGCAGCTTAGGAGGAGGAAGGCTGGGCTGGATTTCCGAACTTATTGGGCAGACCCACACATCAACACAATGCCTGATAGCAACGCCCCTCAACCCACCGAATCATCCACATGCTCTATGAAATCAAATGATGTGCTGCCATGGATGGCGATGACTGGAGAGACTCAGATATCACCTTCAGAAGGGCAGCGTAGCTTCTAGGACTGCTCACTTAAATATAGAAGCAAATCCACCATAGCTGCAGTTCCAGGGGATCTTCGGCTAAGAGCCTTTTCTGTATTTTTAGCAGCGAGGCTACGAAATACCCCTGCAGTCCTGCTTTTCCTGATTCCTTGTACTCTGCTTAACTGAAAATGCTTTAAAAAAAATCAGAACACCAGGTCTAAATTATAGTTTATTGCCCCTGTGACTGATACACGTGAGAATCTGCAAATACACCGCAAGGAGGTGGTCCTCCAGGCTACAAACAAGGAGGGCCATGGAGATTAGGTACTACTGAGGCTAGTCCAGGAGGGAAACAGAGTCAGAAAGTCATTCCTAAATTTGTCCACAAGCTTGGTTCCTCTCTGAGGAAGCTAAGAAAGCTGATGATCTTGCGGCAGCAAGGGCAGAGGAGATCTCAACAGGACAGGATAAAAGGTAAGAAGATCCTGTACCAGTCTGGGCTTGTGAGGAATCAGAGCATTTTGGTGTGAACACACTGAGGTTGGCCTCTTGGGTAAACTTTAAAATTTCAAAATATAGGAGATGGTACCTTTGTCCTCCATCATGGCAAGCACAGTGGTGGCATGCATCCAACTTGCCCTGCCCTGCAAGGAGCTGAGCTCACGCAAGCAAGAAACCACCTGGAATAAGTGATAAAAAGTGAAAAGACCCGCCTGAAACCACAGAGCTGGGAAGCCCTGAGACCTGCAGATGTGGGTGACCAACGTCCTCACCAGATGCGTCACACATGCATGGTGCTTGGGGCGCAGCAGCACCCAGGAGGGCAGAGGCTTTGCTCTGCCTGCAGGGGAAAACGTCCCCTGCTCCCATCGCGAGGCTTTTTAGCATCTGCACCAGCCCTCTCCATGCTGATTTTCAACAGATGTTGTGCTAATGAATAACAATGTAATCTCAGTGCCTTAATATAGTGCCGGGGTGTGATAAGTCCGAAATTGCTGTCATCGTCGGTGTGAGGACGAATCTGGTCATTGTTCAGAACTGTCCTCCTCTGATGATTACATGAAGGGGAATTTATTTTCTTCCATCTACTCCCACTCTGCTTCCAAATTTAAAACTATTCAGGCATTAGATATAACTATTTTTCTAAGGGCTTAATAAGAGGCCAGGATGCAGATGTTCTGATAAGGCCATGACAAATTACAAGCGGAGAAGCTACATTAAACCTGACCTATTGCAGGATGCCAGACTCGGCTCTGCCTTTAGAAAAAGGCCCCGGTAGCTCTGCTAGACCAGCTGCTACCACCATGTGCAGCATCCTGGTGTGGGCAGAGGAGATGGCTTCCAGCCCATGCAAATACTGCTACTCCCAGCTGAAAGCCAGAGCTGAAATATGGGGCTTGGGGAGGGAGCCAACGGGTGGCTGAGGGAACAGCTCGGCTTCTTCACTGGGTTCTGGGGGTATCATACACCCCAGCTTGGATGAAAGCCTGGGAAGGCTTGAAGAGATGTCTCCAAATACTTGAAAACCATTGGAAATGAAACAACAAATTACCTTTTTTTTTTTTTTTTTTTTTTTTTCTTGCATCAAGGGTGGTGCAGGTGAGACCCCAGACAAGCCACCCTGCAGGCAGGAATTTCTTGGGTCTGAACATCTCCCACCTTGGGGGGCTCAGGAAGAGATGCTCCAGGCAGCTCTTTGCTCCCAGGATATCACCAGCCCTGATCTTGTGCCCATCAGGATGATGCAGAGCCTCACCATCCATCACAGGCACCAGGCTCCCCCACCCCATTGTGATGGCTCTGCTGGACTTGCCCCACTGTGCCAGTGTTTTTCTTCTACTGTGGAGCCCCAGACTGGCTGATGTGCTCTAGCACAACCCCCTGTATTTGGGGAATGGTCACACACCTCATCCTGCTTGCTGCCTATATTCTTGCTTGCACCCAGCTCATCTTATCTGAGCAAGGGCTCACCACCAGCTCCTGCTCAGCTTGCTGTGCACAAGAAGCCAGAGAAGATGGCCCCAGCCTGCCCTGCCATGGGGCTGAGTCCCTCCTGCAAGCAGGGGTTTGCTTTGCCTTTATTCAACTTCAGCCTGTGGAGGCTCTAAATAGCAGCCTTGTCGCCCAGCGTAGTGGCTATTTCCCCTACATTTGGCACCAAGAACCAAAAATACAAACAACAGTAGGCACTGATGCAGGGACCAGCTGCTCTGGAAGGGTGGCTGTGGGCTGACAACTTGGACCGGGCCAAAAAAAATGGCAAAAATCCCAACTACTGAAGGAAGACAGGGCCTGAAGGTATGATTTCTATGAAAAGTCACCTCCAGAAAATAAGGAAAAGGTCCATAATTGAAGGAACATGCTGGCCCTGCTGCTTTTTGCATAGCAGATGGTGCCACCATGCCAAGAGCTGCAGATGTCCCTGCAAACACTCACGTCCTTCCCTGCTGCACCCGTGGCAGAGCCTTGCCAAACCCAGGGCACGTTTCCCTGAGGCAGTGTGGGTAGCCACCTGCCACAGGCTGCTTTTGGGTGCCAAATCCTCCAGGAGAAGGACTAGCTAGTTGAGTGAAGCTGTGGGCTTCCTGGGCCACACCAGAGGCTGCTCTTGGACAGCAGGAGAGCAGAAGGGACTCCTCAGAGTCAGAGCCAAGCCACAGAACTCAGTTTGTTGTTTCATAATCCTAAAAATTTGCTGCTAAAAAAAATAAATAAATGAGGAGGCAGAGCTCAAATACTCCAAGCTGTGGTGCTCAAGACATAATTTGCACCCATGAGCTGTTTTTCTTTAAGAAAAGTCTCCCCTGGACATTATTCCCTGGCTGTATCTCCCAATTCCTGTTACATGCAGACCAGCTCTCACCCAGAACACAGCCATTCAGTGAGGACTGGTCGGTATCTACCAGCATTTACCAGCTTAAAGGTAAGAAGCCATAAAAACACATACACAGCCCTAGAAGCCTAAATTCACCCTGCTAGAGCAGCCTGGTAGGAGGTACATCCACCTGCATGCAGCTCTGGGGTCCGTCCCCTTCCTCTGCAGCTTCAGTTGCACAAGAACAGCTTCACACCTGACATGCTGAGCCCACAGCAGCTCCCCTTCCAAACTCCAGAGCCCCGAGGGTTATTCTGGAAGCCAGCAATTAAAATCTCACAGCCCAGGCTCCCTGCAGCATGCTGGCTTTGCCAGCAGCCCCCTTACTGGTGGAGGAGCTGGCAAGCAGCTCAGACATGCCTCTATTACCCAGGGAGGACACAGAAGTGGAGATTCATCTCATTCTACAGTCCTGGGGACTGGGGAAATGCTAGCTGTACTCCTTTTCTTCCGGACTCTGCTGGACAGCTAAATCCCATTCTAAGCTTATGAAATATCACCTGCTCTTTACTTACACCTGATGTATTTGCTGACGGCCAGACCTGACATCTCTGCGGAGCCCTCTTCCCAGCCCCACAGTCGCTGGTTCCGAGCGCAGCCCTGATGGAGCAGATGAAAATACAATGGTAACTCAATCTACTTCACTCAGTGTAAAACATAATAAAAAGAGGGCCCAGACCCCAAGGCTGAGGCTGTAAATTTTCTGCTAGCACCACACCTGTCATCCTGCTCAGGGCTTCTGCCACATTTCCTCTCTGCTCTGCCTGGCCACACGTGCTGCCACTTTGCCTCTCTGAATCAGACATTTCAAAGGAGCTGAGGCAACAAGACTTTCATTTTGGCAAGGGTAAAGCAACTGGAGGAAAAGGGGGGAAAATGAGGCAGGCTCAGGCTGTTTTTGCCAAGATGCAGGTGACTGAAGCAGGTCTGGCAGGGAGCACGGGCTGTGCTCTGCTCCGTGCAGACAGCAGGGACAGGCTTGGCAGAGCTCATCCCTGGCTTGTCTGCAGCAGAGGAACGCCACAATAAGATGTTAATTACTTTAACGTGGCTAATGGGTTTATTATATACTGCAGAATGGAAAGCCACATGTGCTACATACAGTCCTGACTTCTCTGTCTTGCATCTGTGTCTGCTTTGGCTTGTAAAGCAGTGGATTTAAGTAACAAAGCCTTACCTGCTGCCGAATCCATGTCAAGTGTACTCTTACTTCAATACCATTTTCACCTCCCTTGCCCAGAAGTGAATCAATACCACATCAGTTCACACCTTGTTCTGACTGTAACGTGTCATCAGAGATGGCCAGCATGTGTTGGCAGCTGCCGCAATGGGTCAGGGCTCAGGAAGTCACGGCTCAGTTCCCCAGGCTGCTGGGGACACCACTGCCACCTTCCAGCTGCCCTGCTCAGGCAGCCCTGCATTGCCAACAGCACCCCCGTGCCTCCTCCCCAGGGGAGCACCTCCAGCACAAAGCTCCATCTACTGCCAGGAGGAGAGGAAACAAACAAACAAACTGTGGAAACCCTCACGTTTTATCTAGAGCAAGTTTTTTGTCTGTTTGACTGAAGCTTTCCTGCAGCCTGGTGGATGAACGCAAGGGAAGGGGATGCTGCTGCAGTCACCTTAATAATGCAGCAGAAGAGTTAAGAGCTAGAGACCCTGATTAGACAGTGGAGAGAAAAACAGTCAGCTTCTCAGCTCCCTAACACCCCCCTTCCATCTCTTTGGTGCATAAAACCCCACAGGCACAACATCCCAGCACACCCCCTCCCCAGGCAGGGGCAAGGACCCCAGCCCACATCCCTGCCAGGTCTTCCACCAGCCTTCCAGAGATGGAAGCATCTCTCTTCCCCCCATTCCTACACAAGGATTGCTCAGCCCTGCTACCAGAAGTGCAGTCTCTTCAGCTCTCCTTTGCTGCCAACCTCCCACAAAGCCTGTGGCTGAGCACCAGCCCCCTCCCCTGCCTTATTACACCCCTATGCCCAGCTGAGCCCTCTCCAGCAACAGTGGCAGTGACCCAGGGCTGCAATGCACAGCACCTGCCTGCACCCACCCTGGCCATTACCAGCACCCAGGCACAGCTGTAACTGAGGAGAGAATGGGCCAGGAGATCGAATGTCCTGAATCACATCATCCCCAATGCTTTACATTAAAACATCCCATGACACACACAACAATAAACACACAGCTAAAGAGCTGTTTTAAAACATGATCCCTGCAAGCTGTTCTGAAAAGGAATTATCTCAGCGGAACGTTAATTAGAATCACCCTTGATGCTCCACCCTCTTCTGACTCCCTCGCTGGTATGGCCCTGGCCTGGTACTTCCTGATTTATGATGCTCAAAGACACTGATAAGCTTCATTAGGTGAGCTGGTTTTAAAGTTTCTCCTTTATAGCAACACGGATGTCAGCCCTAGATTTGACCTTCAGTGCCATGAAAAGGCTGTCACTGGGAACAACATGTCTTCTGGGGGCTAAATACCCCTCCAGAGAGGTGCTGGTGGTGCAGAAACATCCTTGGTCCCTATCCAGGAACACCTGTGTTGTCCTCAAGTCTTCCCTGCCCTGAAACGCTCAGTTCCACCCTAAAGATGATACTGTAGTTAACCAAGAGCTGATGAAAAAGAAAAAGAAAAAACAAGGTCCCTTCTGAAAATGGGGTTTTGGGGGTGGCAACTCATTTTCTACCATAAAATGTTTTGATTGACCACAGTTTTTGGTTTTGTCATGCATGGCGCTGCTGGAGATAACGGGGCTTGAATTGATACTTCATAGCAGATTGTAAAGGTTTTATTTTATTTTATTTTATTTTATTTTATTTTATTTTATATCATATCTGTTACTGGACATGTAAAAATTTCTAGCTGGAGGGTAGTTGGAATAAAAGTTTGGCTCGATTTCTGAAATATGCTATTTCTCTGTCAAATCTCTGAAGTCAAAATCATTTAATTTAAATGAATAGTATTTCTGAAATGTGTACAACTTTCATTTAGTAACCAGTCATCCTGTCGTCTGACCCTTTTGTAGCAAAGGATGGAATTCCACTTCAGTTCAAAAATGGGAAATGCAAGATGTAAAAAAAAAAAAAAAAAAAAAAAAAAAAAAGTTAACATCACCTTTCTTATTCTGTCTTTCCATCACATAGAAATGCTCCTAGAATAGAATAAAGAACAAAAATAAGTAAATAATAAATCTGGAACACAACTGTGGGCCCAGCAGCCTGAAGGCTGGGCAGGAGGAGGACAGTGCGGTGAAGCTCAGGAGGTCTGGTTGTCCTCCCCTGATGAAAGTGGGCACAAACTTCAGGTCTCGGCACAAACCTTGGGTCAGCCCCTAGGAACAGAGGAACCCAAACGTGGTCGCTCCAGCTCCCACCCTGCAACAATCAGCCTTTTGCTCCTTGGTATCGCAGAGCACCCCGCTCTTCCCAGGAGGATTCGCAGAGACTCCTCTCCTTTCTGTGCCACCCTCTTTGCCCACCAGACCACACACTGTTGGGGACAAGGCCGATCCCTGGGGATAGGGCTGGTCTGTGCAGCCAGGGCCGGTCTCTGTGGCCAAGGCCGATCTCTGGAGACAGGACCTATCCCTGGGGACAAGGCCAATCTGTCAGGACAGGACCGATCTCTGGGGACAGGACTGTCCCACCACGGCCACCTCCATTCGCAAGGACCAGGGAAGTGGGCGCAAAGCCCCATGGGCCGCCCTGCGCCGGCGTGCCTCTGGAAGCCCATTACTGTTTTATTGAGGTCACCCTCACCTAATTATGCCACTGTTCCTCCCAGCCCCGGCCTGACCCTGCCTGATCCTGAAACGGATTAACATGTCTTGGTCACTTGAGCGTGTGGTGTGTGTCTGCTCTGGGAGGGCAGCGGCTGAAGGTCTGGCCGTATCTCAATGTTATTTTGACCCCGGCCGTTTTTTTCCACGGCAAGCCCTTCGCAGACCTGTTGAATGGGGCTTTCATTTCGCTGACCCCCGGGGTCATCTGTTTTCGGAGCATGAAATATGGCTGCCGGTGGACAGGAGGGAAGAGATAAACTTCACTGAGGAGCCTTAACAGGCCAATGAGCCGTGACTAATGATGATTGTGGTTTGTCTTTTGAGGGAATAATTTATTGGGCTGCTGACCACTTAGTGCACTGGCTGGGGAATTAACTCTTTCGGGGGAGCACTGGGGCTGATGAGGGTCGGTCTGCACGCTGCTCATCCTTTTCCCTCTTTGTAAGCATTTCTCTCCATGCATTTCTCCCCTGAGATGTCTCCTGTTTTCTTCATGGCTTTTTTTACCTTGTGTCACCAACAGCTGGCTCTCACGGCTTTCCTATTGCAATGTGCTTGCTGATGTCCTCCCCATTTCTTGTGGTCAGAAAAGGTGCCATGAAGCACCATGACCCAAAATTATGCCAGAAAAGGAGTCCATGTCCCACGTGGTTCTCACACCCTCATCACAGGACTGCTGCAGACCCACAGCTTATTCTTTCTGGGAAAACCAGAGCCTGACAGCACGCTCCCAAATGGACCAGCAGGCAGAGCAGGGAATGCAGCTGCTATGAAGGCAGCCCAGGGAAGAATGGCAGCAGCCCCACAGCCCTCAGGGTGTGCAGAAACAGGTTCCAGCATTAGGTCTGAGTTCGGCTGTCACCCTGCTTCTAACTTGACATTCAACTTTTGGAGGGGTTAATTGCAAAAACTGCCACTGTGTTGGTTTCATTTGGAGGAGAGAGTAGGACAGCAAAGAGTTCATTGGAAATAAGTCACTTTTGCACATCAATGTTTGTGGAGCACCTGTGTTTTCTCCAGCATCCTTAAGATGTTAGGAAAAAATAAATAAATCAGAGGTTGTAGGAGTCCCCTAACGCCTTAACTTATTTTAACAGAGGGTTAAGATATCAGGAATCCTGGGGGGAGAACAGCAGAGTTCCCCAATTACATATTTGGGTCCAAATCGATTCCATCCTTAAAAAATATATGTAAGTATTACCTACTGTGGTAATACACCTACAAAGAGCCATCCTGACAGAGGAGCTCCCTGCCTTTGGAGCCATGGGGCTATTCCCACATCACCAGCACCCTGCAGCTGGTGTTCCTCAGGACAGGGGAGTCAGCTGCCCTGGCACTCTGCAGGCTCGTTCATCACTGCTAGGAGATATTCCCATCCTATTGGGGCTTGCTGAAGGTTTCTGGGAAGGCACAGGAGGACTGCAGCCTCTCAAATTATCATTTAAGGGAAGATTTCACTGGGAAGTGGGAGGCTCAACCACTTGGAAGCCAAAGCAAAGGCAGTTGGAGTTATAAGCACCTCCAGCTGTGGTGAGGGTGTGCCATGAAGCTGAAATTCTGTGGTTAAATGGGTTTGGGGGGGAACGATGTCTTAGGAAAACGATGTTCTACCTGAATGGCTGGGAGAAATAAATGAAATATTATAAATAAAAATAAAATAATAAATTGTTGGCAAAGTCTAGTAGCTTTGGTGCGTATGTGCCTTAATTTTTCAGATTTTTTTTAAAACTGCTACCCCAAAACTCAAATAACCCTGGTACCTCTTCTTTGCATATTTTTAGTTAAAGGAGAGGCAACTGGGAAGAAAAAGGCAGACCGTGCCTCCTTGCTGCCCATGCTAGCACCTCCTGGGCTGCCCTTTCAGCTCTGTGTTCCCCCTTCTATTTGATCTCTCCTTGCAGGAGACCTTCCTCTGACTGTTATTGTTATCCCTAAATAGTGCCTGAGCAGGAGAGACAAAATTACGTGGCTGGGCCCACTTGCTCCCAGGTGGAGGACCACACACGAGCACAGCCAGTGGCACAAGAGCTGTGCAACCTGTGTGCCGAGGGATGGGGCAGCCCACAAGGATGCACAAGAGATGGCAGGCATAGAAACAACATGAGAAATGTTAGACTGAGTCAGCAAAGGCAGCAAAAAAAAAGAGGAAAAAAAAAAAAAAAAGTGGAAAAAAGAGACAGGCAGGCTGTGAAAGTGAGCTCAGTGCATCCCACGGTAGATGCAGACCTTTAGGGCTCCAATCTGCAGTCCCGGTGATTAGCCAAGACATGATGCAGCCTTCGCTGGCCTGATCCAGGGTAAGAGGTCAGCAGCGGGCTGATAAAACAGTGTCTTCAGCTCCTTTTGGGGGGTGAGATGGCTAAAACTGGAGCTGCAAATGTCTCTGGGCAAACAGCCCTGTGGTCCCTGACACGCAGCCCCAACAGCATCAGTGGCCATGGGGCTTGGCTCTGTTTTTGTCCCCAAGACAGCACATTTGGAAGCTGGGTCTTGCAAGGAAACAGGGCAGCTGCTTCTTCCTATGTCATACTCAAATGCTGTTTGCAGAGAGTTTAATTTAGGGGGAGTGGAACAATTTTGTCCTTTTGAAGTGATATCGTTACCTGCTGTCACGCAGTCTTAATGGAGGAGAAGATGGCTCTTGGCTGGGCTGAGATTCCCGAGCCCAGCCTTGTAAAAGAGGAGCTGCATGTAAAAGAGAGGGGGAGATGTTTAACAGAGCCAAGACCTGGGGATCAAGAGGAGAGAGGAACATCCTTGCACACCCGGTTAACCCTTACAGCATCAATTCCTACAGCTCTGAAAGGTGACCTGGAAAAATCCCAGCTAAGAAACACCATGCAATGAAGGAGGAAAAAAAAAAAAAAAAAAAAAAAAAAAAAAAAAAAAGCCTTAAAGAAGTACTCTTCCACAAACATCCCAGTTTGGGTTTTGGGAAAGTGTCTTCTTTCCCCTCACATGCTCTCAGCTCCCAGCCCCACAGCCAGCAGGCGAGCCACGTTGCTGCAAACTCAACAGCTCTGCTACAAAGGCTTTGGTGAGTTTGGATAAACAGCCTGCTGTTGTTCTGCACATGTGCATTACTGTAAGAGTTGGTGAAAGGTTCTGGATTTATAGCCTCGGAAAATGATTTATTTGTTTTAAGCCCCACAGCTGATAAAGCTGGGGAAATGCCAGCATGTGATTTCCCTGCACTGCCTCTTGCTCAGGCTCTTCATCTGGGAGAGGCTGGGGCTACAGAGGGGGGACAAGCACACGAACAAAAAAAAGCCACAAAGCCTGGTGCTCACCACAGTGGTAAATGTTGTTTTTACAGATCCATGTCCATCTGGGTACAAACCCAGCTGATGTGCTCCATATCCACCACAGAGACATCTTCAGAAAGGACCGCGAGCAGGCTGGAGGTGGGGCAGATGGAGGTCTCTTATCCCCAGGGGGGATCTGCAGCAGCCACCTTCTGGCACCCCACATGCCTCTGGATAACACATCCAAGCCTTTCACCTGGGAAAAGCACTTTTATGGTGAGCCTGTCCCTCTCCTGAGAGTACCCCAGACCCTCTCACACCCACCTGTGGCACCCACGGGTCCTCCCCTGCCTTCCCCTGTACCTCCAGAATATCCTGCCTTAGGTCCTGCTGTCTAAAAGCAGAATATGTGATCTCAGAATTGTGCCGGAGAAGCTTCCCAGCATCTGCTTGGCATGCAGCATGAAAAGAAAAGCCTCACACCCAACACCAGCACACCACAGGGACATTAGTGTTTTATCCATTTGCAGCACCATTATCGGGGTCCTGAACTACTGGAGTTCAGGTAAAACCTTCTGCAGACT
The DNA here is from genome assembly GCA_011076525.1 of Nettapus auritus. Classification (NCBI taxonomy): domain Eukaryota; kingdom Metazoa; phylum Chordata; class Aves; order Anseriformes; family Anatidae; genus Nettapus; species Nettapus auritus. The sequence continues at coordinate 6,681,539 of CM021779.1, read as the reverse complement.
CAACCATAGCTAAAGACACATTGTAGTGAAAGTCTGCCAAATTATGCTCATTACAGATGAGAAAAACCTTAATTAACCACAAGGTTGTCTTACCTGCCCAATTCCTCCTCTGCCCTGTGGGAGCACTGGGAGGCATTGCTCATTAGTGCTGGGTAATTTCACCCACCCCAGACCACAGTGCTCAGGTGACTGTGGGAAGCTGCTAGTGCCTCTGTAATTCCCTTTAACCCCTGTCTCTTGTGGGACTGGCTGCATTAAATCAGCTCACGGGTTCACTTGCCTTGGACGCAGCCCCTGTATCCCAGCCAGAAGCACTTGCTGTAGAAAGGGTCTCCTCCCTCTGCCCCTGTTCGGTACGGACCCAGCAGAAAGAGCAAGCGAGAAGGTGGAGAAAGTCTGTCCCTATCTGCCAAGTCCTTGAGGGAGGAATTTACACTCAGCAGGCTCTTGGCGTGCGAGAGAGAGCAATGCTGCAGCAGAGCTGGTGGGGCTGGAACTGTCCCCCTGGGACAGACACTGTTGGGATGGGCTGCAGCTCCCTCCTTGCCCCATTTAACCAAGACACTGTCAACCCAGGATGACAGTTGTATGGGTGTGATTTTATTTTCAAGGAACACAGCACACTTCGCATCTGACAGATAATTCCTGGTGAAGAATCTGGTCTTCCCACCCTAGAGCATCCTGCACGAAGGGGGCAGAGATGTGGGAACCCCCCAGGAAAATACCTTTTAATCACATCATTCCGAAGCTAAACCTTTCACCAATTTCATTTCCCTTCCCTGGTCTCTGTAACAGCTTGGGAATTGCTGCAGCTGCCTCAAATGTAGGTTCACCTCACCAGTCCCAGCTGGGATAAAAGGTGGTAAAATAACACTGGGACCTACTGGGATGAAACCGGTAATAACACTTGGTGCTACACATCAATAACCAGAGGTTACCAAAGCCCTCATTAAGCAAAGTGGGGTTGGCTTTCCAGAAGATGGGATGAAAGGCAAATGTCTCCCTTTACAAGTGCAGTGTCCAGAAGAAGAATAATCCCAGCCTGTTCTAGATAAGGGAAAGAGTAGGTATGTCTTAAATATTTCTATTACTTCAAAGTTCATAAATCTATTGGTTTAAAACTGTCAACAAGAAAGAGGAAATATGAGCTAGAGACATGGTTATCACCAGGAAAGGAATTTCCTCCAAAGGGAGAGCAAGACAGTAAGTCCAGGAAAGAGGGACAGATAGGGAAATACCTCTATGAGATGTTAGGAATCTCGACGAGCCTGATCTATGAACATCTTTTCATTGACTCCAGCAGACTTTGTCTCTGCTGCGGTGCAAGAGGGATGGCCAGGGAAGATTTGTTTTCAACTCACCAGAAAAAGAGTAATAGAAACCGTATGGTTTTGTTGGTATTATTTTGTCTTTTGGAGAATGTCTTTGAAATATTTCAGGCTTTTGTCAAAGGATCCAAAAAAAAAAAAAAAAAAAAAAAAAAAAAAAAAAAGAAGTCCTTGCCTAGCTGACCTGGTCCTACCTTGGGGTAGACAGAACTGGTGCCCTCTGGGAGAAAAGCCATATGGCAAAGAAGGTGCGTGGTCCTAGGGGCACAAAGAGAGGGTGGAAACCTTGAGAAAGAGAAAGGAGACTCTAAATAATTAACTTTTGGTCTCTGCCTGTAAGGTGAGGCAATGCAAACAGGAGGAGGAAGAGAAGAGGGACTGAAGAAATGAGTGCTGCTTTCAGTGCCTGCTTTTGGTTTGCACAGGGTGGAAGAAGTGGCACTGGCCCTCAGAGGCAGCTGTTCCACCCACAAGCATCTAAGACACCAGGAAAGCTCAGCTTTGCTGCTGCAACATCAGCATCTGCACAAACACCCTCCCCATTGAAGACCCTCCAGGCTCCCTCTGAACCCACTGATGCTTTCCATCCCTCCCCAGCTACAGAACATCCCTGAAGCACTGCTACTAGTAGCAAAAGAGATCTGAGGTACCAAAACACTCCCAGATAGTGATGGGAAAAGAAGAGAGTTCATATCATGAGCTGCACATGAAGCAGATTGTGTGCCCATCACTTCTCCCAAGGGCAGTGTGGCACTCATGTAAAGATGCTGAGGCCTTGTGTCCCTACAGGTGCATCAGCATATCCTCAGCTGATGGAAACCAGCTCTGTTTTGTGCACAAAGACTGAAGGCTTACAGTCCCCAAGGGTCTGTGGCCTGCTCAGCCTCCCAGTACTAACGGTCCTGAAAAACCAGGTATTTGAGAAATTTTTGTACCCAGCAGGCTGGGATGGTTGTGGGCCCCTCACAGCACTGCCTGGTGCATCCCTGTTGGGAACGCAGGGAGGACTACGGTTCCCAGAGCTGTCAGAGCAGCACTAAACCCACCGAGAACATGTTCAAACAAACACGTTACAACAGATAAAGGATCAGATAGCTCAACGCGTCTAACTCCTACCTGGGAGCAGCATGGTGCTGCAAATTGCACCCCACCTGAATTTCACCCTCTCTGTGTGTGTCTCCAAATGGCTCTTTAATAAGCCCCATCCTTCCCTTCTCCTTTTATCTAATTTTGCCCCAAATCACCATCCTGCCTTAGGGCAAAGTTCCCACTGCTGCCTGGCCCTCCCCTTTCCCTTGATAACCGAAGCATTTTCAGCCCGATCTGTCTGTGCTCCGCTCTGTGGGTAAGCAGTAACTTGCTCATATAAGAATGTTTACATTCTAATATAAGTACAATTACACCAGCCGATCTAATAGTCTTCTCTGTATATGTTACTGAGTACTTAGGGCCATTTTTTTGAAAGCCATTATGCTCATGTGATTTTCCTCAAAGCCTTTCGAAGGGATTTTGTTTTGACAGGAGGGCATTAAGGGGGTGAAACTGATAGCATAAGTACCACTTACAGACTTTGATCAGCTTGGGTCATAATTCTCCTAGAGAAAGTCTTGTATATATTAGAGAAGGAAATTAATTTTATTGCCGCTGTGACTTTTTTTTTTTTCTCCCTGGTAACATCCAAGCCCTTGTGCTCACGTGTTTTTTTTTCTTTTTTCTTTTTTCTTCCCCTCCTTCTTTCCAAGTCCTTCATCTTGCACTGAGCTGATGCACAAGCTGGACTACCCTGCTCCTGAGGGTAGGTGCTGGCTACAGGCTGTCAGCATGGGCTGAGCTCTGGTCTCTGTGCCCAGGCTGATGGTTGGGTTCTCAGCACCACCACAAACAAAAATACCACTGTGGGGTAGCAGGAGAGGCTTGCAAACCTCTTCCTTCACATATGCTGGATTTAAGTGATGTAGGGATGACATACAACAAAAATATCCTTTTATTTGGGTCTTTAAACACCCAAAGATAAGCAAGTCACCAGACCTCATGGACACCTAAATATTATTTTGGATCTCCAATTCCCAGGCTATAGGTTTGGGAAGAACTACTTGAGACTAGCCTAAATATTTCAATGCTCCTGCCCCTGTGATGCAAGGAGGATGGTTTGCTTTGCCTCCAACCCAGCTGGGACACACTAGGGAGAAGAGAAGCAGAACTGGCTGGCACTGAAGATATGTGGTGAATAGATGTTTTCACACAAACTCCCATAGCTTGAGGTCCCTGTAACCCTGAGGGTTAGACCATTGCCACATAGTCGGTGAGCCACAGGAGCTCAGATTAATCTCTAAGACAGGGCAAGTAGGGTTTGGCCAAATAAGTAATGCCAAGGAACAGCTGAGCCAAGGGGGAAATGGTGGCATAAAAAAATATTGCCCACATGAGCCGGTCATAGAAAAAAAAAAAAAAAAAAAAAAAACTCTGAAACTTCCCTTTGCATTTTTGCTGGTGTTTTTGTTGCCTGGTCAGGCGGTGCTTCAGCTGTCACTTTCTCTTGGTGCCACTCAGTGAGACAAACGGGCAGGGACCAGGACGGGCACCCTCCAGGAGCTGATAGTCATCTGTGGTTGTCACACATCGCAGAGGCACCCTGTCAGCAGGTAGGAGCTGGCTGGGATTGGTGGCCTGCGGTCATCAAGGATGTTCCCTTCACAAAGCAAGCTGGTGGTGTCACCCACAAGGGCAGGGTTATGTGGATCTGTTCTGTCCTTCCCCAAAATCCTCCATCCATCTACACCCTGGTCTCCTCCAAGGAAGAGAGAGCTCCGCATGCTCACCCTGAAGGCACCAGCACTTCTCCTCAAGATGCTTGGAGAGGAATTAATCTTACATTGCTTCAACAACCTAAAAGCGATGTCTAGTCTAAGTTAAAGTTTTCTCTTGCTGTAATGAGGTGACACATGGGGTCCCCAAGGCCTTTCCCCCTCTCCTCAGCCACCTCTAGAGGTGCCAGCCTTTTGCCAAGGAGGGCAGAAGCAGCAAAGGAACTGCTGAAGCAGGCACTTACCCTTTCCCTCAGCAAGAGTCAGAAGGGTTCCTGTCCTCATTTGGTATCTCATCCATCATCCATGAACTGCATCACAAAGAAAAAAAGTGTAAGCAAGCAGGTATTGTGGCAGAACACCCCCACACAATGCAGAAATGCCACATACCTTTGCTGGCCTGCTCAGGTGAGCTACAACTGCACTGCAGCCCAGATAAAGAAAAACCTCTGCCAACTTTGCTCCCAGGGGTATTCCAGTCCACGTTGCCAGATGGAAGATGCCAATGGGCTACAGCTTGAACAACACCCAGATACATTTCTGAACTAGTCCTAAATAAAGCACATATACACCCTGATACACCCACTACCACTAGTGGTTGTAGTTAGGTTAATGCAGAAAAGAAGTACTGGTACACCACCCCATTTGGGGTCTAAATCAGCAGCTATCTATCCCTAACGAGGAAAGTGACTCAAAGGTGAGTCACGTTAAAGGTTTTCCTTTAATTCTACCCAACCAAACAGAGCAAACCCAGATCTAAGCACTCTGGAAGCAGGTTGCTTCTATCAGCACTGGGTTCTTTGACAGGGTGAGATATCCCTGATGGGTACCCAGCAGCATAGCCCCTCTCCATCCTTACCCCCCACTCCCTGCCAAATCCAGACTGGAATCAGGAGTGGAAATGTTTGTGCACAGCTCATGAAACTGGTTGGATTTTTTTTTTTTTTTTTTTGTCAAAAGAGATTTCCATCAGCAAATGACACCCTGTTGGCTTTGGCAAATTTTTGTTCAGGAACAAAGTAGAGATAGAAAAAAATGTAAATGTCAGCGTGCCCTTTTGACATTTTCCCAATGAAAAGGATGGGCTTTCTTGCTTCAAAGTGACTTTTCTTTGACATTCATTTTCTACGTTCAATTCAAAACAAATCAGCTTTTCTACCAAAGTGGAATTTGTTGACTGCTCTAAAAGGCATCTTTTCCTTTTGGAACTGAATGTGCAGAAATTTTATGATACTGGCTTTTTCCTGATACAGGATGGGATCAGAAAAAAACAAACAAACAAAAAAAACATTTTCTTCATCATTTTTTCACAGCAGCCCTCATCACTACGTTTATCCTTCATTCATTGCTCACCCTGGAGTTGCAGCTACCTGCAGTTCAGCTGTTCCCTGAATCCTCATGTCTAGCACTAACATTTTTCCTGCTTTTCTCCTAATCCTATGTCAGCCCCCTCTAAAATAAATAAATAAATAAAATAAACAAGCCCAGATAGTACATTTTCAACTGGAACCCAGCAGACGTGAAGCATTTACCCTGCAGATCACCGTTATCTCTAAATTCCCACCTCTGTCGTGTCTCTCAGCTCAAGTGCAGCAGCAGCAGTGCTTGGTGCCTTCTCCCATTGCTGCTGGGATGCAAGTGACTGCCTTTGCTCATTCTGCCTTCACCCTCGCTCCCTTTCTCCATCAGGGGCTGCTCATCTGCAAGGATTCCCCCCGTCCCCATCCTCTGCAAAAGAATAATACACGCTGGGAAAAAATTATCCGTGTTTTCTATAAAACCAGCTCCAGTTTTTCGTCTCAGGCATCATCTAATGAAATGTGATCTACTTTTTCCTTTAAGCAATAGGTTCCCAAAACGACTGGAATTTAATTCAAGAGAGAGTGTAGCGTAGATGCATTTTGCTTAAGCTTAACCATCTGCAGAGAAGTGTCTCATCTCAGCTGACTGCATGGCTGTCTGCTGCCATCAGGCAGTAGATCTGTGGCTGCAGGGAGGGCCATCCCCAAAATATTGCTCCGTTGGCTCTAGAAGACACATGGTTCACAATTCAATAGCAAGCTAAAGTTGTCTGTAGGTTAGCTAAGATGCACTGCATGTCATTTCTTACCTTGGAGTTAGGTCCTGGACTTTGACCAGGTTTGGCAACGGGTGAGCTGGGACTCACTAGTCTTCTGCAGTCTTTGCTATAAAAGAATAATAAAGTCTCAAATACTTTCTTGTCTAACCTCAGAAAATAGAGCTGCCAGCTACTGAGCATCGACATTGCAGGCAGATTCTGTAATGAACCTGTAAAATAAGTAGTCATCAACACAGTACCCAAAATTTCAGGATCTGGGGACACAGGTGCTGTTAGACTTGAAGGTAACACACACCTGTAAGTCAGAGAGCAATGTGGCTCAGGCAAAGCAGAAGTATGGTTTTTAGTGTGTCATCCTACACAACAAAGCTTCTAGCCTACATTTATCAACCCCTCATGGAGCCACAGGCACAAAGGGATCCATGAGAGATGCCTGAGGAGAACAAAACTGATTAGAAGCTCAGAATGCCTGTGCAGGATCCCAGGGGAATTATGTGTGTGGAACCTGCAACCCCAAAAGGACTGAGAACAACTGGACTGAAACAGCTAGGCTGAAAACAGGTAGATTTAAAAAAACTGACTGATGCTGGTGAAATGTCTCCTTTCTCATCCCCACCTCTCTCCTCCAAGCAGCAGATAAATCTTGTTGGAAACAACCCGAGTGTCCCCACGGAGACTTTTCAGCACAGGTCTGCTCTCCAGGAAACAAGCCTGCAAAGCAAAGCTGAGCCCAGGTCCTGCCTTGCCCAGAAGCACAGGAGTTTTTGGAGCCAGTGCCCAGGGTTCCTCTTGGGTTTGCAGCTGATGCAAACTGAGTTGGGGCCAAACTCCAACCACATTCCTCCGCGGACAAGACCAGGCACCTTGCAAAGGAGCACGCCAAGCCCTGTGGGAAGCCCTGGGCAAGGCACACCATGACATAGTATCTCTGCATGATTTGGCCACCCTGGGGAAGAGGATCCTGAGCTTAGGGCTAACGTGTAGCTGCAGCATTTCATGGTCAGCCCAACGTGCTCTGGAAGGGGTGGATTTTACCAGGAGGTTACACCCACCAAGTCTCCCCCAGCATGAAGAAACTCAGCTGCTGGAGGCAGGAGAAAGCACTTTAGATAATAGGTCAGCAGAGAAGAGGGGGGAAGGAGCAAGCAGGCTGACTATTTGATGCTGTCAGGCACAGATCTCACAGGGTCCCCATGGAAGAGGCTGCAGCTCGGGGCCATGGATGTCCTCACCCCTGTCCCCCAAGGCGGGGCAGCCGATGCTCTCTGCTCCATGCTGCATGCTCAGGATCCTCCTCGCTGGCTGCCCCACACCTCCTGGGGGAAAAGTGCCTCCAGCACTGCAGCCAGTGACCCTTGGTGACACAGGGATGCTCAGGCTGACAATTTATTGATAACATCAAGCGACACTTGAGCTTCTCCTTGGAGCCAAACGCTCCCTGCTCAGAAAGGCACAAGCGGTGGGAGCGAGGGATGTTTGCTTAGGTCCCGCCTGGCTTCGCACTTCCCTGCTGCCACTTCCAGGTTCCTTCATCGAGGATGACTGATGTGCCCTGGTGTGATTGTCACCTTGTTCTGCCCTCTCTCCCCCCAAAAACAGCCCTGGCTTCTTCAGCACCTCACTCAGGTGCCAGCACAGGGGCAAATGCTGTGCTGGCAGCGCTGGAGGAGGGAGAGACCCCAGGTTCTTCATACAAAGCAACCTTTCAACGCTGTCTTCGTTGACTTTTTTCTTGCTGGAAAAGAAGAAAGAGCAGGAATGAAGGTGAACAATTATTTAAACAAACATGTTTCAATAGATCAAGTCAGCTTCAATGAGTCAGTCCAAACAGCAGATTTGCAGAGCTATACTGGGTGCCACCAAAAAGAATCGATTACTTCACCTGGCTGGGTGTTCCAGGTGAAGCTGCTGAGTGCAGTTAAGGCCAATTAGTGCCTTTAGGGCACTGCCAGAAGCATGTATAAGAGCAGAAAAAAGGGATGGTGACCTAACAACAGGACAAATTAAGGACCACCAGCAGGATACACAAGGTCACCACCTTGAGCCTGCTTCCATGGTGGTGCATGCCCTGGCAGGGGAGAGGAAGGTGGGACACGCACTGGGGGTTCCTGAGTTGGGGCTGGAAGACCCCCCTGAGGAAACACTTCCAAGGGCATGTCCATCACCACAAGCAGATCAATGATCCTGTCCCACCAGCAGACTCACAATGCTGGTTGCCATCCCTGCCCATCCACCCTGGGTGGGCACCTACACAGCAGAAAGAGATACTGCCGTCACCACAGCATGTGCAAGACAAGTGCTGATGCACAGAGGACACACAGGCACCAAAGGCACACAAAGCCTCCTACAGCCTGAGATCTTCACCTCTGCTCCTCTGCATGGCATCCATGAGATGTGCAGAGCAAAACCAGTAGCAAGGAGGGGAGGAGGAACTCAGACCGCTATCTGCTGATCTCAGAGCCGCCAGCCATGAGGGCAGCTTCCAGGAGCACATTGCCGTATTTTGCAGCAGAGGGAGGCCATCAGAGCACGCTTTGACTTCGTGCCAGGCCTAGGCAGTGTGCTGCTTTGTATTAATTTGTGTAACTTCATGAATAAACTGTGCTTGGCTTGTATATGAATTTTAAATGAATTGTTAACACATTTTTATGAATCAGGGAGGAGGTGCTAGCCGGGGAGGTTGACTGTTTGTTGTTTAAAGCAGAGGAAATCAATCATGGTTTTTCGCTAAATAAAACTTTATTGAGCTGTAATAAACAGATACTTCTAAAAAACATTTAAAACCACATAAAAAGCAAGTGGAAGGTGCTTGACTGCTTCGGCATGAATTGCAGGTCAGCAGATGAATATCTATTAAGCTGCCTCAATTTTTTTCCTGATGTGAAGGAGGAGGATGCATTAATGTGATACATTGGCGTCTTCATGGTGGGTGGAAGATGTGTGTATGCATTGATGCTGGGTGTCATCGAGACCCTGTGCAGCAGCTGCAGGGTGCCAGTCTGGAGAATTATGGATGCATGATGCTTTGCTGTGCCAGAGGGCTTTATAGTGTGGAAACACACCCACAGGCTGTGCTTTCTGCTCCCATCCATCCTCTCCCTTCCTTTCCAGAGAGTTTTGACTCCTGAGATGGTTGGGAAATACAGCCTCCCACGTCTATTTCTTCATCCTCCTTTTAGCAGTGGCAAAGGGGATTCTGCTTAAGGTTGTTGCTGAGGAACAGGGAAAAAGTAAGAAAATTCTGCAGGATTTCTGTTTGGGTGGTTGGTGTTACTTTTTTAATGAAGATCCAAGCAACTATTTCTTCAGTGAATCCCTCTCTCCTGCTATCCATCTGGAAAGTGGGATCACAGCCACACTAAAGGCAGGTCACTCTGGTGGCCCTTACAATGGAGTGGCTCCTCTTCCTCTGTCCCATGGCCTCAGGAAATTAAAACTTCAGATGTCAGCATGGTTGCAAGAGGGCTGAAGAAAAACTTGCAGGTCCACTGCACCTCCAAGGTTTTGTCTACTGCAGGGCAATCAGGCCTCCAGCAGAGGGAGGGGAGCATGTCCTGCATTAGACAGAAGGCATCTCCCTGGTTATGCAATAGAGGTGTAAATAATAGTGTATAAAAAGGAGATCCAGGCCACGAGAAACCTCAAGGGGAGAAAATTCACATTGCTGCCTGTTCCTGCAAGCTGAGGTCTTCAAATGCAAGCTGGTCCAGCCTGGGGACAAAAGAGTTCTGCCGTTATCCCCCCCCAAATCAAAGTCATTCCTCTTGCAATGAGAAAATCGAACTGGAAAACCAACGGGCTGGATTGGGGGCTGCCATTACGGGGCTTGTGTTACAGCATCATTCGTAAAAAGTCCTGCAGACCAAAGAACTGATTCCTGGACTGCTTCCAAGGATTATTTAAACTTTTCCATATTTTGTAGGCCTCGTTTTGAACGTGTGATTTTGGCCACTGTGATGATGGATGTTGCTAAAAATGCTAGCAACCCACCCTCCAGAAAGTAGGTGTTTTGTAATGTTTCTGGGTTACTTCTAACTGCGTGCTTCTCGCTCTCTGGAGATCACCGGTGATGGTTGTTAAATTAAGAGGATTGCTTCAAAAGGCAATGCCCTGGGCCCCTGTCCATGCACCCTGGCTACCATGCTGGGGGTCTGAGGGCAGAATTAAAATCTTCTAAGCTCATCAACAGGACAAGGAAAACACCAAGTTGCTCCTGCATGTCTCGTGGCTGAAGTCCCTGCTGTCCCATAAAGGAGCAGGAGCACTGCCAGGGTGGGATCACTTCATCGCATCTCCATCCTGCTTGTGTTGCTGATGCTTTATCGTGGGTGGGACCAACAGAGTTCCTTCCTCATCACCAGCTATTGCCACTTCTTTGTAGTGCATCCAGCATCAAATGATCATCTTTGTCTCACCTAGTGGTTGCATGGTGACTGGGAGGTCTTGAAGCTCCTCCTGGACCAGAAAGGTGCATTTAAAAGGAGTGGGGAAATGAGCTGAAAAGACTGGGCAAGAGATTTCAAAGTCGGGCCAAAGAACATTGTTGTGTGGGACAGACGCAGCATGGGATCGCATTTGCCTGGGGTAGGCAATGAAGAGATGCTCAGCAGAATGCAACTCATAAAGATCTCAGGCTCTTCTGGGAGACAATTAAACCCAACCAGCATAAAATCAGGGTTTTCTGATGGGGTTCAAAACAAGGAGTGGATTCAAGACATACTCATGCAAGACAAGTCATACCAGCAAAGGTCTGTTGCACAGGTTGGGGTTTACTACCTTTCTACCTGTCCTCCCTTCCTTTGGCATGAAATTGTGCATCACCAGGTAGAAAATATCAACAATAAATTATCAAAATCTCCAAACCTGAGAAGTCAACACACTTGAGGCACAACCTGGGATCATTTACAGCATTGTCAGACTTGAGGAACAGAGAAAGAGGACTTCCAGCAAGCCCAGCCTGAAAGAGCAGATTGTGAAAACCATGACATGAAGAAAAAAATAAATGAATAAAGGCAGAGTTTTCATTATGTGGCCTGTGAGCTCATGAGAGGTCACATTTTCTGTCTATTCTTTGAAAACATGACTGTTAGAATTGGGCTTTGTTTAAAAAAAATTAAAGCTCATGTAATTACATGGCTGCAGGAGCCAGGGCTCTAAGAAAAACAGTGAGTATTTCGAGAGTTGGCAAGAGCGCCCATGGAAAAGCAGTGAGTCACAGTGTCTTTTTGGGCTCCTGGGCGAGGGAGGGACAGCAGTGAAGCTGCTGCAGCATAGCAGAGGTTGCTCAGCTGCTCACATCCCGCTGGCCACATCCCCAAAGTCACTGGGATGGGATAGCAGAGGCTGGGATGGTTGGGACCAGGGAGGCTGAGCCTGGGGTACACACAGACCTTGCAGTCTCCACGCTGGGACCCACCAGATTTATCAGGCTGTGGGTCTGCAAGGTGCAAGATCTTTTTCCACCTTTGCCATTCTGCATCAAGTTTCAAACATTTTCTCAGGACCCACACCGTGCCTCAGTTTCCCCATCTGCCAGCTGGGAGCACAGCACAGCAGTTACATAGGAGAGGCCAGAGGGAGGATCAAGACATCACACAAGCAGCACAGTGGGGGCAGGAGCACATTATGCCTTGCTGGAAGATTGCAATCAATATTTTAGCAGTCCCCAGGCTGGTTCGCTCTTTGTCTTGTACCTAATGTCCTTCCAGCCTAATGCCTCTGTAGTCCTCCCCGTCTGCTTTGTCCTGCAAACATCCCTGGTCCTGGTGCTTTTTAGATAAGTCACTTTTCCAAAGCCAGCCTGTGGCAGTCCAAAAAGACCCCAGCCCATCTGCACGCTCATCCCTGGGGCTGGGGCTGGGTCATGGCTCCTCACTTGGGTCTGCAGGAAGGACCAGCCCCATGGCAATTTCCACCCCTGTGCCCCCCAGCGCCATCCAGTTTGATATTTTTTTTGTGCAGCTGGGGGTACGGGGGCTGACAGCATCCCCTTCCCATGGCTGTAGCAGTGAATTTCTGCCCCAGCAGCCCTAATCTGGACAGGAGGCAGGGAGAAGCTGCTGGCTGATGCTGCACACACAAGGACAGCCAGCGCTGGGCAAGCAGCCAGCCCTTGTGAGCCACCAGACCATTACTTACGTGGGTGGGATGCTCTGGGTGCCTCCCCGGGCATCCAGCTCCCTGAGGCTGTGCAATCCATCTCAAGGACACGCGGAGCTGCTGGTTACAGGGATTGCTTCCAGCCAGGCTGCTGCACGGGCCAACGAGCTCCCCATTGATTTCTGCTTGCCCTTACTCCCAGCGAAGGGAGTTTGGGAGATGCTTCTGCATTGATCTGACCTCTTGTTTCCATAATGGGGTTTTGGCCAGACGAAATTCACGTTTAAAAAACAAACAAGCTAAAACCACCATTACTTTCAGATGTGTGGAAGCTCCCACTGCTCCAAGGAGCCAGCAGTGGCACCACGGCAAAGAAATGATCCTGCTCCTTGACAGCCCAGCAAGCAGGGTGACAGCTTCACAGATCACCATTGATGATTCTGGCCAGCAACATCTTGAATTCCTTAGGTCTCTTGCAAGCAATGGCCAAGATCCCATGGCTACACCAGTGCAGGATCAGCCCAGAGAGTCCCAAGGTCTTTGCATGATCAGCTTGCACATCTGTGCTAGATTTACTGGTAAAGAAGGATACTGTGATCAGGAGCCTCAGTGCGGAGGGTGTTCCCAGCCTGGGACATGGCAAAGCAGAGCTCTCTGGCTCCTATGAGACCCCAGGAAAGACCAGAGGGAGCCCTGGTGACTCTAGTGGGTCCCTGCGGATGGGAAGGTTCCTCCCAGCAGAGCTGCTGGCTGGATTGAGTCAGAGGAACATGTTCTCCAGCCAGGGGTTTAATTTGATCCCACAAAGCCCACCTTCAGAGTCATGGAGTCATTCTTTACCCAGACTAAACTATTTTTTTCCCTTGTTGTCATTTAATTATCTCCATAGGATGAAGAGATACTATTAGTTTCTGTCTTACAGAGCCCTATGTCTGCTCATACAGCAACTGAGAATGCTAATAACTCCAACTAATTATAGAGAGAGTGATCCCTGTTAAGGAGAACGGCAGATACGCTGGTATTATTTATGTCACCTGCTTTGCTCCACTCGATGCTCGAGCCAGCTCCATTTGCTTTTTTTAGCAAGCACATTTCATTTTTCACTCCCCACTGTCATCCCCTTCCCTGTCTCATTCAGAAACTTCTACCGCCGCCTGTCTCTGCTACCTGGTGATATAAATCAGCATTAATTATGCTAGCAAAATCCTCTAAATCACTCATTGTCCTCATTATTATTATTTATCATAGCCTGAAGGTGACACATGCTAACACAAGGAGCTCTTCTGCTCCCCCAGTAAGGATTTTAATGGGCTTACTGGCTTGGCACCCCAACTGCAACACCTAGTGCAGAGTTTCCTAATGGGGCTGTGTCGGCTTCATTCTGTGTCCCTTGGTTTGGGTCCATTGGCTCTCTGTGGGGTGATTCCAGCTGTGCCACTATTGGATGGGGGCAGGATGAAGCTCTCGGGGGCACATTTCCCTGTGAGTATCAGGGATCACTCCACATCACTGCTGGATGTGCAGTGTGGGATTGCCTATATGAAACCTGCATCCCCATATATATATGTGCAGAAAAGGCCACCCAACCAACTATTTTCTGGGATTTTCAGGGCAGTTAACCTTGCAAGTGTTAAGATTTTTTTTCCCCTCTGGGTTATCTCATAAACAGAAGCAGTTAAAGCTCTGCAATTCCTGGCTGCACAGCAGAAGCGGTGTGTGTAAACAAACAAACAGCCCAGCCTCTCTCCTCCTCTGCCTCCCCTCATCAGGAAAGACAAATGTAGGAAGTAAATTCTCTAAAAAAAAAAAAAAAAAAAAAAAAAAAAAAAAAAAAAAAAAAGGGGAACCCAGCTTGTGCTCCTGGAGAGAACCCAGATCAAGCACAGACGCCAAGGTGGGAGCTGCTGGTTTGGAGAGGGTCCCCGAACTGCATCTGATGGCACGCAGCCTAAAAAGCCAGCTCCCTCCTTCCCTGCTGCCAGCCAAATGGCACCTCTCTGCCCCAGGACTCTGTGAACCGCATTTTCCAGCCTTCCTCCCCCGTGCCTCAGCAGTACAGCCCCGGATCCTTCCCCCCGATCAAATATGCACAGGAGCATCGATCCCAGAACTTGCCACTGTGGGTGGAGGTGCCACAGACACATCCCCAACCTCCCGCTGTGCCTGCAGTTTGTAACCTCCCACCCTCTCCTCCCGAACACAGTGTCCAACAGCCTATTAGCAGAAGAACAGCCTGTCCCCTGTCAAAACACACAAGGTGCCACGGTCCCCGCGGGAATGCTGGCGGCTGCTGACAGCGCTCTGGCGTGCCTGCTGCCCTCCCTGCTCCCCTCCCTGCCCGTGCTGGGGGACAGCAGACCTGGGGTCCCGGCTGCTCCAACCAAATAACAAATGAGCCAACTCTTCTGCTGCCTGGTATTGCTTGCAAGCATTGATGATACCAGGCATATTTCTGTAGCTTGTTTCAGGGAAAAAATGCAGAGAGTTGGAGGTAAGCAATGAATCCAGGTGATTTATTTCTAGCAGGCACCCGAAAGCCCCAACACTTAAAAACTGTATTTTATTTTTATTTTTTTTTTCAAATAAAACACATCTTCTAACTCTCCAAATTAAACAACTCTTCTGGGGCTTAAACCACTCCTGCAGGACAATTTCTTGTGAAAGCCACCTTCCTACGCATGGTTTTGGTGGGACCAAAAAGGGACAAACTCCCCTCATTTGCTACACGACAAGGTTCCCATGTGCTATAACTCAGGAAGCCTCTCCATCCCTCCAGCCTCTGGACCAGACAGATGCCAGGGCGGCTCCTGCAGTTCGTAACTCTTATCCTAAGGTAGTTCTGATGCCTTCTTGTGGTTTCACCTCTCCTATCCTGGTCCTAAATAGTCACTTACTATGTCCAGGCTTACTATATTGTGGGCTAAACCCTGTTAGAGTTGAAACTCCTTCACTGTTTTCCTCTACATGGGAGTTTTCTTGCCCAGCTTCCCTCTGGGGTGAAGCACACCAGGTCTGATCTCAACCCAAAAGTGATTTCTCAACGATTCATAAAGAACCATACCATTCCTGTGTGTCCCTTGGCTCCCTCCAGTCGTAATTCCTGAAATCCACAGTTCCATTTCAATCAGCTTGGATGGAAAAAAAAAGCCTCAGAAGCATTAGGAGTTCGCTGGGTTTGATGGCTGTAGGCAGCTGGATGGAGGAAAAAGGCTGTATTTCTGCCCTCACTGGGAGAGGGGCCGCAGCTGGAGCCCAGCGGGGCTGTTAGATGCTGGAAAGGGCACTTGGGAGAGAAATATTCAAAGGCCCCAACCTCAGGAAATGTTTCAATCAGGGCTCGCACCTTATTAGGCACGCGATAATCCAACCGCGAGACACTGAGCCACAGGAAACCGAGCTCCATAAGCCTCACTCCTCACGGATCAGCTCAGACCTTAGGAAAACACCGCGAAAAGCCCTCCATAAACCAGAGGCTTCTGGAGCAGGCTCTTCCAAGTCCTCCTGCCATAACCAATGCATGCACCGGGACTGCTAGGAAATGCAAGCATCACTACTGAAACAGAGAGAGAGGTGTTAAGGGAAGACAAAGATTTCCATCCAGATCTAGAGAGGATTTTAGTTGCCAGAGTCCAGTTTAATGAGACTGAGGAGCTAAAATCTTTGAGAAACTCCACCTAATTTAGAAAGGTTTTGTTTGAAGAACAATTCTTGTCTAGATCTTTTATTCTGATTTTATCCTATTTCTATGAAAGTTGTTACAAGACCAAGAAAAAACCTTTAATTCATATCAGAGCCCCATTTCTCTACTTGGAGAAGATCCTCTTTGCTAACTTGGTAGTTACAGGACAGTAGCTAAGTAGGTTTGATTAATTTGAACTTGATTAGAGCTAAATGACTTTTTTTTTTTTTTGCCACAGTTTTAGTTTCAACAAAATAAAAGACAATTCAATTAGTGCAAACCATTCTATTACACATTTTTAAATACAAATAATTCTGGAAGCTCAACAACAGAGAAATCTCAAATGTTGTGTTTTACTTTAAAGCAAAGCCTCTAATTACGGACCAGTTTTCAGTTTAAAATGTCTTTCCATTTTCTGTGAAAAATAATTCTCAAGATCGCTTGAATGTAGAATGAAATTCATTTCAAATTGAATAGAAGGTTCTTGGCTGGAAAATACCGTTGCTTATTTTCTAATTCATCCCAAAACGTAGCAGTGCCATCAATTATTTTTCTGTGAACTGAAAGGAAACCAAATTTTTCCTTAGCCCTGCACTGAAGTGCCAACAAACCCAAAGCCAAGGGCTGAACAGCAAAGGCTAACAAACTTTTGGGGTGGCCAAGAGGGATTTAAGTTCTACTTTTAATACTGCTTTTTCTTCTATCTGCTATGCGTGTATGTAAATATATTGTTTTGGGAGGGAGAGAACACATGTTGGCATTTTTGTTTAATATATCACTGATCTGAGAAGTCTTATGAGTCATGAGCTGTGACCCCCCTCTGTCACGCAACGCCACAGGCAGATCCCAGTGTTCACCAGACTGGCAGCCACAGCCAGGAATTCCCTCTGATTTCCTACTCAAGCCACTTGATTCCTCCTGCTTCCTTTATTATTACGTCTAACGATCCCTGACATGCATTTGGCAACCTCCTCAGAGATAATCAGGTTGTAGCGCTTGAGACCAGCTCCGTTCAGATAAAGAAAAAATGAGTGATAAAAGCCAGTGATGTATTTGCAGATCAGAGGCCGGGCAGGGAGAGCACGTTGTGTTTCAGACTTTTGATCAGAAGAGAACGCGCGTTCCTCATTAGTGCTGTAAGACGGCAGTCACAAGATTTTTCTCTATCAATTGTCAAGCCGGGGTTAGAGCTGGAGCCTGCAGCCCTGTCTGCAGGCCTCAGCTCCTTCCCTGGTGTATTGTACACAGCTCCTATTTTCTACGCTCACAGACATTTCCTAGCACAAACCATGCCAAACACATTACATCCTTGTAGACCTCAACTCTCTTGCAGCTACCCTTCAAATCACAACCTTCCCAAGGGTTAAACCCAAAAAGTTTTCATTAGAACAGAAAACTTGGAGGGAAAGAGGGGGGCACGACACCACCACAGAGCTTCTACATCTGCAAAGATCTTCACTCCAAACAAACAATAAGTAAACTCTATTGATTTCATTACACCTCTGCTGCCTGACCCATTAAGCACGGCTCACTGGCAAGGTGCAAGATATTCGAGTCACACTTTGTTACATCCTGAGACATCTCTTGTGCCTGGAGATGCTCAACACCTCCCCAGCTTTTAAATGTTCTTAGCGTAATAACATTCACCAAAAAAAATCCAAGTGAGAGGGATTTGTTCATAACCTAGTTTGAGAGTGCTCCATCCTGTCTGTGTCTGGACTCAGACCTGATATTGTCTGGGAATTTTACCTGACTTTGGCCATCAAAACTTGGCTGTCCCCAGGCCATGGCTGTAGGCCGTGGGAAGAGATCTGAGTAATCAGTCCTTCTCAACACCCAAAAGTGGCAGCTGGTTTGAAGGATGACCTCTGGACATGCTGATTACTCTCCATCGACTACGGAAAGAGTGTGGACAATGGGAACCTGGTCTGTAGATGAGGAGAGCAACTTGGGGAGAATCCCTGTTCCCGGGCACAGTATCTTCCCACACCCCTCAGTGAGGGGCTCCAGAGTTGCTCTCAGATTTTGTCAACCAAAATACATAGGGACACACAACAGGGTTGTGTGTAACAGCTTTTCCTTACAGCTCCCCAGTTAAGGTCCTTTTTGGGGAGGGACCGATTTGCACTGCCACTTTTCCAGCAATGCTTTCTTCCTGCAAAGAATTGGCACTGTTCCTGTGCCCACATCTTACCCACATGCTCTGGGATGTGACTGTCTGCCTTTCCAGGACACCAGGCAAGCTTCAGCATTTCTGCAGAGAACATTGGACCCTCTGCCCCCCAACTCAAGACCAGGGCAGGGGTTTATCCACTGCTTCCCTGAAGAGTGCAGAGAGAGGCAATAGGTTGACCTGCATCCTTCCTGGGCTCTGGCTCTGCCCAACACCCTGGTAATGCCTGGATGCCATATAAAAAAGGAAAAAAAAAAATGAAAGGTATGGGCAAAACCTAACCATAGGCTATCTCGTGGTCATCACACTCCTGGAGTCCAGTTTCCTACACCCCTGTGTGCACAACCACACCCTACAAAAGGATGTGCACAGATTTGGTACAGACTTGTTAGGACTGACATAACAGAAAAGGCAGCAGATCAACAGGGAGGTACCGAGGCAGAAGAAAAGTCCACAAGGCGCAGGTCTAGCTTGCATTAAGCCCTGCCTTTGAAAAGGGCTGACACAAAATCTCACACAACTCTGGTATCCTGGATGCTCTGAGGGCAGTAAATCAAGGCCTTCTCAGGCCTGTGATGAAAACTTCACTGGAGAAAACTCCTCCACATGAAAGCGCTTTGGAAACACCCGCCCCAAGTCCACAGCAGGTCCCAGAGCTTCCAGTGGGAGAAATGGTCTGTCTTTCCCAATTTTCATCCCAAGCCTTTCTGTATGCTTTCCAATACGCGGTGCCGTTTCCTGGAAGATGGTTAGGTCAGTGGTTTTCCATATAGCTGATAATTCAGCCTCACGGGTCAACGCACAGATCTTTATCTCAGCAATGAGTTCCCATCAGCCTGGCAGCTGAAGCTCTGACTGCCCGTAATGGATGTGGCCTTAGCTGGCGTGTCAGTTCCATCCTGCTTTTCACCCAAAGTGAATTGCAAGCACTAGTTCAAATTAAAAGAAAAAAAGAAAAAAGAAAAAAGAAAAAAAAAAAAAAAAAAAAAAAAAAAAAGAAGAAGAAAGGAAGTAAGGTACATTTATCCCATGGGGATGACTGTCCTTTCTGGTGCTGGGTCCCCTAACAGAAGGTGCTGGCTAACTTCAGGATCTGGGTTTTGGTTGAAAGAAAAAAAATGCTGATAATACCTCAATTGCTACAGACTTCAAATAAACAATTACAGGAGTGAGGACTAGTTGGGAGCTGAAGACCTCCTGTAATGCACTTTTACTAGCACATCTCCCACTTACTGCAGGGGAGTAACAGGGGTGTTTTGCTTTTATTCCTCAGGCAGCAGAGAATAAATAACATTATGGAAACTGCTTATCATGGTTCAAGATCAGACACTTTGCAGGAAAAGATTTTTCCAGGCAAATATATTTCCTCGTTTCCCCCCGTGTTGGAAAGTCTCTTTCTTCCATTATTTTGGAGCTTCCATTGCTAGTCTCACCCAAAACCAAAATAACAACAACACTTTTGGAGCCTGATGCAAAGGTCTGCTGTGGCTGTGGGTGCAGTTTGCCATGGCTCAGCACTTAGCCCTCTTTGAACACCCAAGGAATGAGAGGGAATCCACTGATTTTGCGACACCTGCTGTAATCCACTCTGGAATGCTCCCAAAGAGACGCAGGAGAAATTCTTAAGATATATTTCCCTCAGACCACAATATATTCCATATGCTTCAGAAGTGGAGGAGCAGGGAAAGGTAGAATGAGCTACCTCTGGTAAATGTATCATTCCCAGCTGGGGGGACCGGCAGGCAGGGGGAGCTTATCAGTGTTTTCTCTGACTTTACAGCTGGAAGAAATTTACAGCCAAACACACACTCCTGTTGGGAAGGAGGGATAAGCCCTCCCCAAACGTGCTTACAAGCCACTGTTGTTATCGGAGGATCAGGGGCTTTGGATCACCTTTCTTGCTGGCCACCACCAGCTCTTGTGGTGTCCGCTCTTTGCGGAAGCAAAGGGCAAACTTCTCCAGAGAGGGGCTGGGATGCTGCCCTTTCAGGAGCACCACTCTCAGCCATCCTCCTGGAAAGCACATTGAGGAGATTAAGGTAATCCAGACATGAGCAAACACTTTTCTGAAGACTAATGCCAAGGTGTGTTTTGTCTCCTCCCTCCAAAGTTTCCTCTTTGGGAATTCCATAGCCAAAGAACTTTGCCTGCACACAACAAAACCACTTTCCACCCAGGAGCTTGTAGGTCCTGTAGCCACGCAGGAGGCTGGGTGCATCGCTGTGGGTTTCCTCTTCGTGTGTGCTAAACACGAAACATGCCTGAGACCCAAATGGCTTCCTGACTTGTGGCTTCCCTGGGATCTTACTGTTAGGCAGGGAGCATTCTGCATCTGTAATTCACCTCCTGCTTTTACAAACCTGCAGCTTGGTGACTGCTATCTCAGTTAATGAACTACTGAGAATCATTAAAAATGCAATTTGATAGGCTTTTTTAATTACTTACCATTCAGCAGCTTGGCTCAATCTTCAGTTTTTAAAGACATTGTTGAGCTCTCGGTCCCATCTCCTCCCATCAAGAGGCCAAACTCAGCTCTGCTCAGGTGAGGGGGGTTGAGCACCCATTTCAGAGTGGCTGGGAACTGGGGGCCTAAGGAGAGCAGTGAGATAATTAAATGTTATCCAATAAATTAATTAATTATCCGTGATTTAATCTTAATTGATCATATTAGTCATCAATTGTTATCTAATTCAAGGCAGACTAAGGAGTGCTTAAAACCTCCGCCTCTAATTTCTTCTATTAAATATATGACTACTAGAACTGAAGAAGCAAAAGGAAAAAAAAAAAAGGCAAAAAGACTTCACATGTGCTGGTTTTCCTTCAGAAGAAATTTTTCTGCATTTAATTTTTTCCAGCTACATGAAAATACTTCATTGCTGATGAGTGACTCCAGAATGACAAACCCGGTATATACCTGCACAAAAAACCTGTTCACCATTAAACAAGGGCTCGCAACCCAGGCCTTGTGAAATCCAAATACAAAACCAAAGCATGTTCATAATAGGAGGAGAAAAAGTCCATGAGGCAGCAGATGTAAAACTCAGGCTTTCAATAGACTAGCAAATAACCAATGAAAGAATAATGACTTGAAAGACGCCGGGCCAAGCTCTGTGCTGGCGCAGCTCCATCAATGCTGGTGGAGATAGGCCAGCAGCGGATGTTTCCCACTTCGTCAGTTGAATGTGAAGAGTTTATTTTCCAAGCCACCCTCTTCTTACTTCAATTCCCTGTCGTTGATCGATGGGTGTCCCAAAGATGCTGAGTGGAGAAAGCTGTCTCTTACAGAACTGGTACTTCACTGAATGAAAACAAAAGTTCTCCAGTCTGGAAATGGCAAGGAGATTTCTTCAAGCAGCTGCCAAAAAAAAAAGATAAAAGAAAAATTATAAGCTAGAGGCTGCACTTTCTGAGGATGCTGCCAATTTTTTAAAAGGATAATCCCGGTAGATATGGCATTACACGACAAAAGTCCTGTTGTGGAAATACTGCCAATTTTTTAAATGTCGGCATTTAATCTTTTGGCAGTAACATGAGTCCAACTGTGCTTTTATTTTTATTTTTTACAGTCACTAATAACATATTTGCATACTTTACAGCAGCAACATATGGTCTGAGGAAGGTTAATTTGCTCTGCAATTAATAGTCAGCAGCACATGAAGCTATGCACAGCTAGTAGGGACCAGACAGACAGAAATCTGCTGATGTTGAAGCTGGAGCATGGAGAGGAGGGGAACCTTTGCCAAGCACCTGACTCTGCTGCAACCTGATTTTCCATCCAGAGCAGCCAATAAAGGCAACAACAGGTTAAATGCAACTTTATTGAGGCAAGGCTTCTGGATTTTAACAGCTGAAATGTTGTGCTATTTGCAAAAGATGTTTGAAGACTCCTAGCTGAACCAGATCTGGGACACTCAGATAAATAACTCACCCTTAGCTATGAGAGGATTTAAGAAGCTGAGACTCAAACTTAGGGCAGGGCTTCCTCATGCAGCAGAGCACAAAGTCACCAAGGGGAGCAGGGTTGTGCTGGTGAGATGCCACGAGAGGCTGTGGGGTGGAGCCCAGGTGCAGAGCTCGGAATGACTATGCAAACAACGATGGGGCACTCAGGTCTGAGAACCTGTGAAACGTTCAAAGGTGAAACACGTTCAAAATTTGCCTGGCAGCAAAGCAGCAGGATTTGGGGAGCAAGCAAACGGAAGGTCATCAGGGTTTGGAGACAGAGGCTCCGCAGGGGAAGAGGGATGTCACCAGTCTGCCTGGCTACGGCATTTCCTGGGTATTTTATAATGATGTTGTTGCCCAGCCTTGTCTGGCTTTAATGAGGCAGCTCATGCCTGGTTTGCTAATCATGTTGGGGAGGTGTGGGGCTGTCTCTGGCTCCTGTCTCTTGCTCTGAAAATGGGTATTTTCCATCTTGACATAAGGGAAATGAGGTGGGTGAGACTGCTTATGGTGCACAGCCACTCCCTGAGCCCAGGTGGTTGTGCAGGAGCATGGCAAGCATTCCCCAGCAGACCATGAATGTCCATAATGTCAAAATACCCAATTCACCTGAGGTAGCTGAAATTGCTCATCTCTAGTCTATCAGGAGAAAGGCTCCTTCAGAGACAGGCTGACCTGGGAAAGAACCCTTGTCCCCTTCACGAGTCACCTTGTGATACCAGATATTTGTGCTTTTCCTCAAGGCCCAGCTCCTGGAGCCATGCAATTACAGGGTAACTCAGCCTTAATTAGAAAACCAGAGCAAAGTTCTTCTGGATGGGACAGGAGCTCAGGGCCACTGATGGGAGAGATAGGATGCCAACCCAGAGACAAACCTCACTAGAGATTTCCACCATCCACATCTGCTGGGAGGGAACTGAGGCAGAATGATTCCCCCAAATGCAGGTTTCATCACTTAAAAGGACCCCCTGAGTAGCAGCAAATCCAGGCCACGCTATGTAGCATGGAAAGGGTCAGCAAAGACAGGCACCATCTGCCTGACCTCTCAGAGGGATGCAGGGAGGGGATGAGCACCCAAGGCAATACGTCCACATGCACAGCTGCCAACGGGAGTAGCTGCCCCGCTACCGTGTGTCTCCAAAGTGAAATGGATTAGCAGCTCACTTTCAATCAGTCTGAATTATGAGTGCAGTGATTTGCTGGACATGTTACATGAACCAGAAGATGTGTTATCTGATGAAAATTGCTTAATTTAATATCCTGGCCTGATGAGCAATGAACTGTACATCTCCTGGAGAATTTGCCAGCGCAGATGATTTTACTTAGCTTGAGGGATTAAGCAATCAGACCCCCTTTCTTCTCCCCAAAATTCAGGGCCAAAAGCAGCCCAGAGGAATGTTCAGGAGCTCATGGTGCCAGGGTTACCACCAACACAAGGAAAAAAAAAAGGTTTGTTTCCCCCCCCATCAGAAAACGTTACAGAATTACATGTCCCTTTTCACTGTCACTCCAAAAGTTACTTGATGGGAAGGGGAAGTGGCAGTGCCAGGAACCAGAGCAGATCCAGCTCTTTGAGCTGCCTGGAGGACACAGCACATGTCCCCTGCTCTCTGAAGAACAAGCTCCACAGCCGTGGGACCAAGATCCCTGTCACATTGCTCTGATAGATGGGAGCCCACCTGGGAACTTCCTACTGGGTGGACCAGAGCTGAATCAGGCAGTTCAGGCTCACTCAGCATCTTTGGGCTTTTCTCTTCCAGCAAGTACTTATTAGTCTGTCTTGGCACAGAAACAAACAGGCAATGGTTGAGGTTGGTCCTCAAAGCAGGCATAAGCTCTCCTTACCTTTCAGTAAGGATCTGGCCAGCAATTAATTTCGCAGCAGAGTTGTCCAGCAGAGCCAGGCTTTCCTACTTGGTCTATGAGTAGCAGTCCCAAGGCTTGTGCTTGTTTTCATAAGGAAGCTCCTTCAGGCTGCACCATAGCTGGGGAATCAGTGGGTAGGTTTGAAAGAACTGCAGAATTGCTCAAAAGCCTGCAAATTCATGGAGAAACAAAAGTAACGGGAAAAGCATCCATTACCCTGACCTTTCCCCTTAAACACAAGAGACCACAGCAGCCTGCAAAGATGGATAAACCTTTCCTACTAGCTGCTTCAGGGAAAATAAAACAGATGGACAGCTCTGTATAAACCAGACCCTGCCAAAGCACATGCCATTGGGCAGCTGAGAGCTAAAGAATCCTGAATGAGCCTCTCTTGAAGATCTTGCCATAAACGAGTTGCACGCATCCCCTGCACTTTGGTATGAGGCTCCCATTTCCGTAGACGTAATACACAAAATGTAATTATGCAGACTTTATCCATGCTGGCAATCTCATCCAAATGCAAGCCTTTTATGATAATTGAAGACTTATGATTTATGGTTATATTTTTAAACTGCACATAATTAAGTGGTAGAATTCATTGTCATGCAGCATTGTGGAAGCCAAAATCGCAAATTGGTTCAAACAGCAATTAAAGAAATTGAAAGATCCATCAAGGATGATTACATACAAGGATGCAGATATGACTCGGAGCTCAGGAAGTCCTTTGGCTGCAAATTGCCATGAGCTGGAAGGGCCATGGGAAGTCTCACATGGGGCTTGCTATGAGCTTTTATCTTGCCCCAAAAATTTGCTACTGGCACCATCAGAGACAGGATATCGGGGTAGATGCATCTCTGATCTGAGCCAGCATGTCTATCCCAATGTCTACACAGCGAAACCTCTAAGAGACCTAACAGACCTACTCTGTCCAAAAGGCACAAGGCCAGCACAAGCCTCGATTGTGGTTTAGGCTCGGGAGATACAGACCTGACTTAAAAGTTGTGACTTCTCCATCTAGAAGTCAGAGCCAGAACCTCAGGTCAGGAGATTGGCACATCTTCCAAGCTTCAGTCCCAGGAAGGCCTTCAGAAGGGGAACTTTTATTAAGGGAATTTCTCATTGACTGAAAACAAAACAAAACAAAAACCTTGAAAAACAAACATTGCAACCTTTGCTACAGTTTTCCAATTGCCTAAGTTGGCAAAAAATAAAAAAATAAATAAATAAATTAAATACTGGGGGAGAACATGAACACCCACCCGGTTCATAAAACATGCAGATGAGTTCCCAAATTTGTGTTGATCAGCGGGGCCAGCAAAGTCAAAGGGCAAGAAATGAGTTCCAGCCTGGGGAAATCCCCCCATGGGGGATGACGCCTAAACAGGGTTTGCAGGATTCCTCATAAAGTTCCCTTCAAGAGGAAACTTGGCAGATATTTGGTCTTACCTTCTTCTGGAGATGGTTTAATGTTGTCCTAAGCAGACACAGTGACAAAGCCAGTTTGACAGAGTTGTTCATGGACTTAGCGTAGCATTGAGGAAAAACCTGTCTAATTTCAAACAAAGTAACTGAAGAACAAACCAGCCAAGCCCTTTGCTTCACTGAATTGACACAGCCAGGAATAAATCCAGGGAACTACGCCTTTTCCTATTAAATGAAGAGCTGCCTCCAGAATAACTGTTCCAGAATATCTGGCCTGGAGGTGACACTTTGATGTGTGTTAGATGGGGCAGAGCTCCAGACCCCCTTCCCTGTGAGCAGTGACTAACAAGGAAGCCCCCATGACACAGGATACTAGATAAGGAGAAGAGACTCCAGGACCTATCATCGGTGATTTGAAATACCATCACTGGTAGCAAAGAGTCCCTCCAAGGGATCAATAAAGGCGAAAACATAAGTATTATTTCTTAAGTGAAGCAGTAGCTCATGAGACCTCATTGAGTCAAAGCTCCTGTTCAATATGCTCAAGTCTTTATAGGGCAGCAAGGGACGTTCCAACTGGGTCCATGTTCCTACCAAGGAGACATGTCCATGGGGAAACTGGAAACCTGCTGGGAACAAGCTCAGACACCCAGATAGCTGGCAGGGTGTGAAGACCCACCTTACATGAAGTTTGTACATTTAGGTGCAGCTAGCAGCTGTTTTGGTGCTGGATGGGTCCTAACGAACTGGCTATTCACATCCAGAGGAGCTTTAGAAGACCTACAGCTGTAGTTAAGCAACTTGGAAGTTCATCTGCTTGAAACAAGAGGCTAGAAAATGAGGCTGATTTTTTGGTAGCCACTTCTGATTGGATTAATTTTGGTGTAGGAAGTAGAGACACATGGATCTCTTGCTGGTTTTTCAGCATGGCAAAAAGCCGATGGTGAATGGTCAGCAGCAGCAAAATGCACGTCTGGAATTTCCCAGGCTAAAGGGTTCCTCCAGACGCTGCAGACACTCTTGTGCAATGCAAACAGGATGAAGCAAATCAAGTCAGACCTAAATCTGGTGCTGCACGGGCATCTAACCCCTGCTGGTGAAAATTAGGTGCCTAAAAGCCTTTGAGATCTTTGGTGGGATCTGTTCGGCCATGTAGACATTGCGTAGGAGAATGGAGTGCGAAACCAAGCGTATTTACAGGCATTTTTCAGAGCTGTAAATGACGGCACAAAATAAAACACAAAGGAAAATCTGTCCCTAGGATTCAGGCCTATGCCTTTCAGTGGTGGGGCATTTTGCAAGGACAGAGAGATGTCATAATCAAAATTAGCTCTTCAGCTCGTTCTTAAATGGAAATCAAAAGGACCATAAACTGAGAAGTCTCAACAGTCAGTCTCTGAAGATTTTCCACCCACCCACTGATTTTTTGGCCAGCTCAGGCCTGGAGAAGACTTCCCTGCAGTGTCTCGGGCTGGCTAAAGAAAGCCTTAACAAATAATAAATGTCAGGCTTGTGGGCATGGAGGGGTGGGATTTCACAGCACCTCCCTGTCCTGAGCCTGGGAACATGCACATCACATTAGGCAACACCAAAGGGGAGCTGACAGCACTGTAGAGGCCACAGCACAGGGTGGTAGGGGAAGCTGGCAGGATCAGAAGAGGGATAACAGCAAACTCAGGCCACAGCTGAAGAGAAGCATCCGGTCAGAGCTTGGGCAGGAAGCAATGACACGAGTTGTGCAGGAGGATGTCAAGGGTAGCAAGGGGGATGGGACATGTTCAGGAGCATGCCAGGAAGGTAATGTCATGATTGGGTTTAGCAGCAACCAGAATGGTCTCAAAGCAACCCAAACAAACCCTGAATAGGTCCTCAGGAAGACACTGAGAACACCAGTTGGTACACTAACATGCAGACCCGAGAAGCCCTGCATCATCCAGGACATCATCCTAAATCCCTGCACCTCTGTGCTCCACCACATTAGCTCTATTGCATTTTCCAAGTGAGACTGGGACACCTTTTCTCTGCCTCCATCCCAGCACCTGCACCACAAAGCTCTCCCAGGCTGCTGCTGCAGCCACAATGAACTAGGCTGTGAACCAGGCTGGTCCCTGCAGCCAGCAAACCAGCCTCCTTCTGCCCAAACTGATCTAACAATACAAGTCACCCACGTGTATTTATGAGGGGTATCACCTGGACAGCCAGGCACTGCTGTAAGGAGGCAGCTGCTGTAACCCAGCACACCAAGACAGGAAGCTTTTATTTCCCTTTTGCCAGGGAGATTTGGAGAGGCTGCTTTTGTCAGCAGCTACAAGACAGAAGGTCAGGCTAGAGAACAAATGCTTTGGCAAGTGAATGACTGTGGCACATAGCTGGAAACTAAGGTACTCCAGAAATAGAAGTATTTTAGGCTCACAAGAAGGCAGGCTTCTTTCCAACTTTCCAGACAAAGAGTATTGGCCAGTTTACATACCATTTATCACCTTGCCTAGCAATTTACAACCTGCAGGGTTTGCTCTTTTTGTTGCTCTTTTTAGCCTAACAAAACGCTCTTGGCTGTGTGCGCCTTGCCTGGGTGAAGTCACTAAGCACATGTCAGACTGCTCTCTGCCCACACAGCAGCACCTATGTCTGAGCAGCAGCCCCAATTTCATCATAACAAATTTGCTTAGCTAAGATTTCTTATTGCTGTTCATTGCAGGGAATCTAACTGCTTCTATATTCATAGCTTCAAAATGTCTTCTGGATGAAATATCCCTGTTTGGAGAAGGAACAGGAGAGATGATTTCATGACTTTTTTTTTGTGCGGTTGATTTCCTCCACCCTTTCTGATTCTATTGAACGTGGGAGCATGCTCAGGTTGTCGGAAGTGACTTGCTTACCCCTAGGAAGACTTTTTCAAAGGAGCAGCCTTTCCCCCAGGCAGCCAAGCCATGATTTTACCCACTCCTCTCCTGAAATCGATTGTACAGCCAGATCCCTTCAGCCAAGAATGCAGACCTGTCAAATCTCAGGCACCGAGCAGGAGACACACAATCTGCTCTGACCCTCTGCTCCCTTCCAGCATGGCCCCCTTCTCTCGCCTTTGCCCCTGCTCCGTGACCCCAGGTGCCAGAAACGGCCCCAGTTCTCTTGGCCAAGCACCCATGCCTGGTGCTGGGACTGGTGGTGGCTGGAGAGCTGCTGGGTGCCCGCTCCCTGCTGCCAGAGGATGCTCAGTGCTCAGATCCTTTATGACCATAAGTCTCCCTGATATCCTTTCCCTCCTGGCATGACCTGCATGAATCTCTCCTTGCTGTATAACTGAATGCAGTGTGGCCTCAGTGCTGGAGAAACCTGAGATTGCTCCTCCACTTCATGGGCACTTGCATCCTGGGTTGCACGGGGTATCCCAGAAGAATGCAGCTGTCTCAGCCCAGGATCATTTTTGTAAAGCAGAAGATAGACTCTTCCCATTGCTTTTCCTGGTTTATTTATTCGTTGCATAATGACTTGTCCACAAACATCCCAGCTTGGTTAAATCTTTGACATGTAAAACATTTCCAGAAATTCTTGCTGCCATCCAACAAGAAAAATGGGTAGGACTTGGCTTTTTATCCCTTCTCTCTCCCTCTTAAAAAAAAAAAAAAACAAAAAAAAAACACTCCTCACTTTTCTTCAGTTTTCTTCTTTCCAGTGCGACTTTGTCTCTGGCTTTCCCGAAGCAAGGCATTCATTTATCAGCCTTGTGAGTTCTTACGCATTGGCAGACTCCGTGGCTTTCCGCTTGGCTCAGGGCTCCCAGCCACCATATGGAATGAGTTGCATGTTTTCACTCCTTATCGCAGTTTAAGATGGAAATATTTCCTTGATTCTTCTCGGGGTATTTCTGCAATTGCACACATGCTGGGAGTATTTAACCCTGACATTGCTGATGAGTAGCTGTTCCTATTAAAGTGCCATCAGAGATTGAACTGAAAATCTTTTACAGTGAACTACGCCAGCAGTTTGATTCCGTTTCTGGTTACAAATAGTTCCTTTAATAGTTTTGGAGTTACATGCATATAACAGAGATGAATCTGGCTAGCTGTCTATTTGTCTGTCTGCTTGTCTCTCTAAAGAGACAACTTTGTCTCCCTCTCCACATACTGATCCAGTTTTGCTGTAGGGCTGCTGTAGCTGTGATAGTCTAAGGAGGTAAGAAAAGTAATTCCCTCTCCATCCTGCCTTTATTAAGCTAGATGACAGCTGAAGACAGACAATTTTTCAGGCACAGATCTTCCATGCACGAATCTTCCACTGCTATGCGTCTTAGCTGAGGGGTTTTTTTCCTCTCCCATGCAATAACATGCCTTGTACTCAGGGTTTCTTCCAGCACCCTTTTCAGCATGGGCTACCATGGCACAGTAAGTGGAGTGTGAGCCCATTAAAGTCAGGATCAAGGCTCAGAAGGTGTAAATACATGTCTGACCCAGCACAGGTGAGAGGAAACAAGGTGGATAAGATCTCTCCTGTTCTTTCCCCTATGCTCTCACACCAGGAGCAGCCCCATTTTCTGTTTTAACATCACTTCTAAAGTCTTTCCTCATTAGATATTCAAGCCTAGAAGCTCTTGGCGTGTGCTGAGTTACGCATCTTGGGTAGGCTGAGAAGGAAGGATGAAGTCATAAATCCACTTTGAGAAAAGCTGCAGCAAAATTTAGAGCCTAAATATGCTGCAAGGTCTGTTTTTTTTTTTTTTCTTTTTTTCTTTTTTTTTTTTTTCTTTTTTTCTCCTCTGGGTGCAAACCTCAGTGCCTCTTTTTCAGCATTTCTGTCAAGGAGGTAAGGAACTTCCACAATTTCCCACAACAAAGGCTGGAGTCTGGATCCTTTCAGCCTGCATTGCATTTGACAGCCTGCTGCAGCTCAAATACAGCATTAGGCTCTGCAAGAACAGACTTTTCACACTTGTTAATTCTGCTTTTCTCATTACAATTTCTGGACATGTGAAGACTAGCTCATTACTATCCCAAAACTCAGTCCACAGAGGTGGAATACATAGGCCTTCATTGGGAAGGGAATTGAGTATGACTTTAAGGTTAAGGAAGGCTGCCAGAAGGTTGTAAAGCAATATTATTATAAATGGAAAGCATGGTCTGCTGTCCATACATCTGAGATTGGATGTTAGCCCTCCATTTGGTTATTCTTGATCAAGTTCGACATTTTCTTCCATATTGGCATTACTTGCTTGTATGGATGACCTTAGAGCATTTCAATACAAGCACCATGTTTTTCCATCAAGTTCATCGTTGGCCCCACGTTGATTTCCATGTTAGAGCCTCTGGTTTCAGCTTTAGCACCACAAATTCCAACATGAGCTTCAAATGCCAGAGCTTCACCTTTACTGAATGTACATCATCATCAGTCCCCAGAGTTGCTTAAAATGAAGGTTTCCAGGGAAATCTTTGCTGATACTTGTCTAGGTGTCTTTTTCTTTTCTGTGCCTCATGGCAGGAAGAGAATCAATCCTAGTTGAAAAACAAAATGTCTGAAAGATTGAGAAGAGGGAGGGAGTCTGATATCCACATCCTGGATCCAGAGTTGCCACCATCTGAAGCCCCAATAAGGCTGCAACAGCGGAAGGAAGGTTCTGGCTTCCCTACGCATCCTGCTGCCTTGTGCCAGATGGGACAGATGCACAGCATCCATCTGTCCATCCACATTTGCCTGGATCCAGAGACCAGGTAGGTGGGCAATACCATGATCTCCATAGGAGGTGGTAGATCTGCTCATGGCCAGGCAGAGGCACTGAGATTGCTGGCAGAGCTGTGTAGAGGCTGCTGACAGGTTATGTAGAGTTGGTGCAGACTCACTGAAGGATGAGAAAACAGGAGCCCACTTGTGCCAGCCTTTGGAGCACGTGCACCACCTGTGGCAGATACAGCTGCACAGCTTCCCCCTTTGGATCAGAGCTGCAGGGAACACTGCCTAAAAATAGCCAAATCCGGGCTAGCCAAAGGATCTTTCTTTCTTTTTGCTTATAACTAATGAATCCGTGAGAGCGCTGCTATCATGGACCATGTTGGACACTCAAGGACATAGGAAACAAAATACCAAACCATTTGCCAACTTTTAGCCTCCGTTATGGGAAGGCCAAGTGCTTTAAAAGTCTCATTTAGCTTCCCATGTGCTTGTCTCCTCCCACACCAGCCTGCCCAATGCAGAGAGGCAGTTGACCAAAGGGAGATTTTGGGTTGAGTCCCCAGAAAACAAATGACATTTCCCCATCATGGTAAGCCTGGAAAGGCACTACGTTAGCAGCATCCAAGTCAATTTTTTCCTTATGTTCAAAGGAAACCCTAGATATGTTTTCTAATTTGCTTTCCAGCCCCTTCAATGAACAGGAGGCTTTGAAAACACACTCTGAAATCCTTCTCTTCATCTCAACGCATCTGTTCTTTTTCTCCTCCATCTGGACAGCAGTGCAGGTACACAGACTAGACCCTGGCCTTTGGCCGACATGATCTTTCCAAGTAATTTTTGGACATGGAATGAAAAAATCAGTCCAAAGCTCACTCTGCAAAGGAGTTTTATTTCCATTTGAGTCCATTTCAAGGGGCTGCAGTGGGCTTAGTTTTGTTATTTTTGCTCCCCCTTCCAAAATAATAACGCAGTGATCCAAAGTTTGGATTTAGAGGATTATCGGACTGTTGCTGAAAAAAAGTGAATAGCAGAAGCCTCTTCACTTGCATCTCTAGAGCTGAGTCTTGACCACTAACTGTACATGAGATTAAGTCCTTACTGTCATTCTCTAATTCAGAATCAGACTCCTGGAATGACTTCAGACAGCTGCATTAGGCAGAAATAAGAGCTGGCACGGCCAAGTGATATCGTTATCCATCCAGCAGGAATAGCAGGGCTCTGGAAGTGACATTGGCTGGTGCAGAGCAGGCACCTCTGGCAGGCAAGATATGACTGCTGACCAGGAGAAGGTTCATGGAGCGAGGACAGAGGGCTGAAGTTGACTCATCCAACACACAAACTTCAACAATTAAAATATGGTAAGGGGAAAGATGCTGTTGACAAGAGGGGAAGAAATAACTAACAAGGCATCACAGCAGGTGCTTCAGGAGGGAAAGTATCATATTTACCTGCAATTAAAAAAAAATAAAAAAATAAACACACCAGCCCAGGAAGAACATTTCTGCCAGCTTCCTGAATGATTTGAGTTCACTGAACAGGTGCTTTGGCTTCTTGCAAAGCTCTTTGGAAACTCATGGAAGGACCAAGTAAGCCGAAGTGTGGGAAACAGAAGGAGCCACGGCATCCCAGCAGGGCAGCACCGCAAGGAGATCAGGAAGAAGCAGCTTGCCTTTAGTTTCATCATCCTCTGCCAGGCATCTTTTTGCCAGCCAGTGACAGTGGCAGAATTAGCCCAGGGTAGAGGGGCAGGACTGCTGGGTGCTTGGCTCTTTATCCCCTAGGAATGCTGCCTGGAAAGGCATGAAAGAAGAGGGGCTGGAGAAGGCGAGGGAAGTGAAGTGCATCCGTGTGCAGATGAGAGTTGGAGCTCGCTTTTCCAAAATAAATGCTTGGTCTTCCAAGCTTGACATCCTGCCTCCCCAGGCAGCCAGGATGTGATTCCTCCTGTGTAATGAGCCACCCTTTCCATGCACAAAAACACGGCTCGGTTCTCCCTTTTCAGGGCCGGATGGGATTTGAGGTGGCCGATGTATTTTCCAGTCATGGTAGATTCTATCATCCCCCCGTGCAGAATGAATAGTCCCTGCCATGACCTAGAATTAGACAACTTCCTCTTTATAGGCAGTTTCTACCACTTTATTTTTTATTATTTTATACTTCATTTTCCCCTGAGTTAGGGAGGGGCATAAGAGGAAGAACAACTTTGGGATTTTAGCACAGATTAACAACTTCAGATCTGGATGGAGCTAGTTCTGTTCAAATATCAGTTCCCTATTCATTGACCTATGCAGCAGCAAATATTTGCAGCTAGTTCCCCTTTCCCACAGTGTAGTGCCTGCTTTGCAAAGGAGCTGTTCACGCATGACTCTTGTTGATGTCCAGGTTGAAAACTAATGGTTAATCCAAGTGCAGCAAGATTGGGAGCCAGGTCCTAGAAAGATTTTTGTGGTTTCTACACACATCCACCCCCTTTTTTCTCATGAATTGCCTTTCGAGTTCATCTCTGATGGCAAGCAAAACCAAAAATATTTCAGTTCTTGATTCTGCAAAGCAAAATTTTCTCTCTCAACTCACTTGGGCCAGCAAGAAAGTTTCCAAAGATTTTCCTAGGTCTCTTCCCTAAGGAGATAGCTAAACTATCCACAGAAAGCGGCCCCTTTCTTGCATGCATGTTGAAATGTTTGCTTTGGAGGGCAGAGAAACGTGCATCAGGGGGATGGAAAATGGGGATTAGGTCTTCTTACATAGCTGTTAGTCTCCTGAGTTCACCTCTTTGGAAGAGTTAAGCAGGTGCATAACTGAGCTCTCCTCAGGAAAATTAAGCTGCATGGTGAGGTGTGTGCTGGACAAAGAATGAGAACAGTGCTGGTGATGATGCTGTAGCACAGGCTCTGGGCATGCCCAAAGCCAGAGGCTGTGCACTACTTGCCAGCTTGTGCAAGCACATGCAGTGATCTCACCTTGCTTACTTTGTGGCCAAAGGCTGGATGGTCCCCTTGAGGTCAACAGATTTAAACAAATGCTTGATATTAATAACTAGGGTATTTTACTGGCCTAAAACTTGGTGAAACATGTGCTCCCTAAGGCTGATCTTTGGGCAAAGAGCGTGGCTGTACAGAGGCCATCTCCCTCCACTGTGCACCTCGCCAAGTACCGGGAAACCAGAGAGTCTGGCACTCTGTTGGTCCTGCCTGTCCAAGCCCACATCTGCTGGAAAAGTTCTCCACTCCATCACCTAGCACACTTGCCAGTCTCTGTAGACGTTGGTTTGGAAGGGATTTGCCATCTGTGGGATGAACCAAAAGAAAACAGCAGACTCTGAAGAGCTATAGTAGCCCAAGCAGGGCCACATCCAATCCACAAGCTGCCCAGGGTTCTTCATCCCTTCCAAATAGGAGGAGGAAGAGGAGGTTTTTTTTATTTTATTTTATTTTTTTGGTCATCATACATAGGTGAACTGTGGAAATTTTTCTGATACAAGCTACCAAGCTGATCAGGATATTTTCTTAAGGAATCCATTTTTTTTTCTGCTACCATCAAGTTTACGGCTGCCTTATACCCAAAAGGAAAAGAAAGCCCTAGACCAAAGGGCTTCAGCCCAAGCCTGGGGGGGGGGGCCGCGGGGGGGGGTATACATGCCATTTACCTCACTGATGTCTTCATCCAAGTACATTTGGTTAAAGAAGGTCTGTCTCCATTCTGACTAGCAGACTGAGCTACTGCCCATCACAGAGAATGGAAAATTTGTCCTTGGTTTGCAGGGGTACATTGGGCTCCTGGGTGTTGAACCACCATCAGCCCCGGGAAAGCCTGAAGCCAGCCGGTTTCTTTTTGTAGCACTGTATCTCTCTTTCTATTTCTAGTGCACTTTAAAGTACAGGATGCTGTGTGCTCCTTATCGCTCCCGAGCTGCACTATAGCACAAGCAATGAGCAGCAGACGGTCCACGCCTGAGCATGAGTTAGGAAACAGGCCCAGTGGGGATTTTTGTTGTTGCTGCTGTGATTATCAGAGTTTGTTGTCTGTCTCTGCTTTAAAATAATGTAAACACCACCAAGAGCAAATACCAGAATAGAAGCTGATTTTCTGTTGATTCAACCACCATTTCTCACTCCTATTTATCTTTCTGTCTAGGCATACGTGGGACTCAGAACAGAAACCTGACTCTGTGCCAAGGCCATGTGTTCACCCAAAGCCAGCTCACTGTCTTGCACTGCTGGGGCATCCCCACAAGCATGCCCTTCATCTGTACTTCTGCTGCAGAACAAAACCTGCAGTGTCCCTAGGAGCCAAAAGTTATGTGCTCTGTTTAAAGAAAAGCATGGATAGGTAGTATGGATAGCATAGATTCCATACCTACCCTTTAGATCGCTAAAATTCAATGGCAAGAACAAGCTCTCCTGGACACAGACCTTTCGTCCATAAGGAAAGCATATTTGGGGATGGATTTACAGGACTATACAATGTGAAAGTTCCCAAATCTTTGATGATTACAGTGCTTGTAAGAATATAGCTAGATGTCAGTACAAGATACAGCTCACAGGCTGGATCTCCCAGAAAAGGTGGTGCTCTGCTCCATATGGACCTGCTTTACCCAAGTCTTGCTTCAAGACAGCATCATACACAGAGCCAGAATGTGAATTTACTGGAAAAGCCCCTCTCAGGTGGCATTCGGGTGGTTAGGACAGGTGTACAGGTAGCTCTCAAGACGGGCTGAGTGCCAAAACATCCCTGTTGCACCTTATCATATCCTGTCCCACTCCTCTCATACTCCCACTCATTTCCTTCTGAGCTCTCCACACAGTTCTTTTTCTATAAGAATGGTCTTAAAAGCATGTAAAACTTTCATGGCCTTGTTTTAACTGCCTCCATCATTTTACCTCACTACCAGGGAATAAATTTTTCTGAAGTTCCTTTTTGGAAAAATGGCCAGACCATGGCCCCAGCCGACTTTGAACCTCCACCCCAATACCAGTGTAAGCCATTCCCCTCCTAAATAGGAAAAAAACTGTTTAGGTCCCCTACAAGAGAATCCTTTGGCCCTGGACTCATCCTGATTGGCCCACGCAATAGGTCTGTAGCATCCTTCCCCACACCAACAAGAAATATCATCATTATTTGAGGTGTGCTCATCTCAAACACTTTCTCAAGGTGGTACAATATCCATAGCCTGTCTTTAAGTCCCCAGCTGATGCCTCAGTAAAGGGAACCCTGAAGTCCCACATGCTTTTTCAGGCTGTGCTTTTCCCAGCCTTAGAGCTGAAGGCATCCAAAGATTTGTGATTTATGCAAAGACTTCATGCTTTCCTCCTTTGCTTTTTGCTCTAATAGCCTCGCTTCTTGATATGACCTTGCAAACATTCTGATGTCTCATCATGTTTCCAGATGTACACATTTTTATGCCAACAAGAGCGACCATCAACCAGGAATGAACAAAGTCTTGTAATTTAGGCTCTGGAGAGCAGAACAGAAAGAATGGCATAGAATATTTCAGTTGGAAGGGCCTTGCAAAAATCATCAAGTCCAACTGCCAAAAGCAGGTTGGTACCTTGTGTCTTGAGTAGAGCAACAGGAGAGCATATAAAGCTGTTTGTCTGCCTCCCTCCCTTTCAGAGGCATCTTTGAAAGCTGCTCCTCAGAGCAAGACTCCAAGAGCTACAACCTTATCAAAGCAGAGGAAACACAGCCCAGTCATTGTCTTTCCCCAGAGAACTCAGAATTACATAAAAACAAAGAAACTCAAAGATTACAGAGAACTCTGATGTATTTGAAAGACGGCATATACTGGGCTGAATGTTCCAGACCCTTGGGCATTGCAAGCTCCAGGGATGCTTAAACTCCCCCATTTTGCCAACATTAATAAAACATAGCTTGAGGTCATTGCTCACACCAAAAGGCAAAGCTATCCAACTTCTCTTATCAGTTCTCCTGTCTTTATCCAGCTGGGAAACACTGCGTATTCATTTTGCCATCTCTCAGACATCGTCTAGTTATTCATCAAATCATAAAGTGGAGGCTCCAGTGCTTCAGAGCA
The DNA here is from genome assembly GCA_011076525.1 of Nettapus auritus. Taxonomy (NCBI): domain Eukaryota; kingdom Metazoa; phylum Chordata; class Aves; order Anseriformes; family Anatidae; genus Nettapus; species Nettapus auritus. Next base: position 6,644,448 of record CM021779.1, on the reverse strand, counting down.
CTGAGCACTTGAAAGAGGAAGGTTGGACTTATCAGAGCTGTGGTTTTCCACCCGTGGCCACCGCTCCCTGGGGGCTCCCTGGCTTACATTCAAAGGGAAGGGCTGGTGCCGGTGGGCCTGCAGCTCACCCCTGCGTGAAGCTTTTCAGAGACCCTGGAGAGAAAGGTGATCAAAACACAGGGAGTGGAAGAGGAAAACAACAGGGTAGAAGACTCTCAGAAGATACAGACAGGAGCAGAGATGGGATCAGAGTACAGCCCACCTGTACCTTTCATTTCCAGTGAAATTTCTGCTTTCCCTCCAAGGAGGCCAGCCTGGATGGGCAGCCAGGAAATCTCCAGAGCAGGCCTACAAAGCCACAGCAGATGAGGCAAGATCCTCAGCTCTCTCTGAACTCACACTCCCTTCAAAAACCTTCCTGAGGTCCAGGTCCCTGGACCATAACCCAACTTCGCTGCTTGTTGCACGATTCCCAGTCAACATGCCAACTACCCAAAGGGCCGCTCACCAGCTGCTCTGTCTCAAAGTGCTGGCTCCCTGATTCCAGCTCCATCAGCCAACCTCCAGAAGAACCTTCCCTCTTCTCACATAAGGAAGCTCAAGTCCCACAGGGCATCCTGGAAGTCCCCAGAATAATCTCCCAGGTAAAGCAGCCTTCCCTCTACCCCACCAAATTGCTCCCAGCTGCCAGAAGAGAGGAGCAGGAGTCACCAATGTTGGTTGAGTAAATAGCTAGATGGACAGACAGACATACCTACACTAGGTTGGATGTATGGAGAGAATTGCAGTGTCTTGAAGGAAGTTTCTGTCCCACAGCCCATTCAACCTCATATTCAGTTTCTCCCTTGGTAGGCTAATAATCCCAGTCAGGGAACCTTATCAAGTGCTGTTTGACAATCCAGTAACTATATTGCATCAAGGAGTTTCTTTGTCCTGCACCACAGCAGCAATATCTCCAAAGAACTCCTACTAAAGCCAGGACCACTCCTCATAAATCACACACACACTTCGGCTGTCTCTTAATCAATCTTCCCCTGGTGTTCCCTCAGTCAGCCTTGCCATGATCTTCTTGAGGCTTTTTCTGGCAACTCTGATTTTTATTTTTATTTTTTCCTCTAAGGCAACTGCCTGGCCATTCAGTGTCTTTGGATTTTATTTTTTTATTTTTTATTTTTTTTTTCATTTTTTGCTTTCATGCTAGGTAAATCATCCTGCTTTACCACCTTTCTCTTTGCAGAAGTCTCATTTGTCCATAGATACCTTCTTCAAATACCCACTGAGGTTGTAACTCCCACAAAGATATCAAGTTGGCATCTTTACCTCAGTGTTTAGTTGCCCACCAATCAAGCAAATTAAAAATGTAAGGTATTTGTAAGGTGTCTATAAAATATTTATCATCCCACTTCATTCCTTTTCCCTATCATCACAGCAGGCAGCTACATATCTCCATGAACTCTTCACTGGTACCCAGGGGAAGCTTCTTCTCTTGAAACTTCTTTTCAAGGGAAAAATGTAGTTTTTCAGCTGAATTATTATTTTTAACTTAAGTTGTCTGATATATTTGAAGACAGTTGATAAATCATTCAAAAAAGTCAAACATTTCTCAACATTGAATCACCTTGCAATGAAAAAGATGAGTTTTGCCACTGATTCATTTTTGGACAACTTTTTTTTTTTTTTGCTTTCATCTAAGTTTCACATGAAAACCATACCGTTTGCTAATTAAACCTCTACTCTTCATATAAAAACAGAGCATCTGACATATTTTTAATTCCTATTTTTGGTAATAGCTCCAGCTTAGCACCACTCTGACAGAGCCACATGCCTGCTAGTGTGGAGCTGGCTGACATCCAGCCCCAGCAGGGCAGGCAGGGAAGGTCACGTCCGCTTCCAAGACCACATCAATGTCCCCTGAAATTCCTCTGAGGTCCTTTGCTTAAATGCATGAGGGGGTGTGCAAAAAGGCCCCATTCCTGAGATGTCCTGATGGCCTTTTATAACCAGGTGCTCAGACATAAGCCAGGGCTGCCCCTTCTCCCCTGTCCCTGGCTTTGTCCCATCTCCCAGACTGAACCAGGCTTTCTGCTCTTCTCCTGCAGCCCTCCCCACTCCCCAAACACCATGTTCATTAAGGAAACAGGGCCAGCCCTGCGCAGACACCACCACTTCGAGAACAGGGATGAAGGTGCATGGAGGAAACATGCTAAGAGCTGGAGCATGACTGGCAGCATCCCTGCAGCAGCACAGAGCTGGCCTGACCTGCCTCCCCCAGCCAGCACGGGAGGTTCCCAAACCAGGGGGCTGAGAGCTGCTTGCTGTACACAGACCACTTCAAAGAGGTATTTGAAGTGCTTGAATACAGCCCAGGGAGCTAAGTGCCTTCTCCAGGACAGCACGTGGTCCTGACGCAGTAGCTGCTGCTACTGTTGGCCGCTGCTTTGGATTTGCACAAGCAGCATCCCAATGCCTGCACCAAGCTGGGGACCAGGCACTGCCCTCCCTGACCATGGCAAAGTTTTGGGGACTTGAGAAACACAATTACTCCCACAAGGAATGGAATAAAGTCCTTTCAAAGTGTTATCTTTGTTACTCCTCTGAATCCTGTTGCTTGGGTCAAAAATGAACATTTGAAACTTACTTTTCGTTAAACTTTTTAAACTTTTTGTTGTTGTTGTTGTTAAAAATAAAAGCTCACTGTGCATAGGAGATTACCTCCCCCCTCCTTCTTCCAGAAACCATTTACATGACAGTGCTGCTCTCAACCATTTTGGGATGCTTTAAAACAAAAGACTTCCCAGAGGGCGGGAAAAAAACATGTTTCTAGGCAGCTTTAATATATAGTCAGAGAGAGGCCAGCTCCTCTAAACTTGAGCCTGTTGTGCCTGAAGTGTTAGCCACTTTAGATAGCACAGAGAAGTCATGGTTCCTGCCCTTTTTATATCTATTGCCTAGTTCTGGAAACTATCCGGTGAGTAGCCACTTTGACTTTAATAGGATGAATCATTGTTAAACCCATCATGTGCTTATAAATGTTTACACGAGTGGGCCCTAAATGGAGATACCACAGCAGGGGGAAAGAGAAATGAAGCTAAAAGCTGCGGTCAGAGCTGAGTAAAAGACACTTGTCTGGAGGGTTTCAGATCTGCTGGTGCTTGCATTGAAAGCAACCTCCCCACCCAGCTGGGAAGTTACTATCCCCAGCACCTGGGAGATCCCCAGAAACATTTGCTTTGCTAATAAATGACAGCAGTAACAATATTGCCTGGTACTAGTGTAGCAGCAATAGTGAAGAAAGAGTTCAAGGGAGTAAATGTCACCTGGCACTGGGAGTCACAGGCTGGGAATGGCTCAGGGCTAAGCCTGCCATGAAAAACCCACGTTGACCCAAAAGAGATGACAAAAACAGCAAAGGGCAGTGTCTTTCCCCTGAAGAGCATCCAAAGCACACATATACACATTTCACTCCAGTGAAGGATTTTGCCCCCTGCCATCTACCTTCAGGAGAAATTCCCAAGACACCCCAGCCATCACTCTGCTACATCTTTCTTGCTTTATCCTTTACTCAGGGTATCACATTGTTTCTGCCTTTGTGAGAACAATCTTAACCTTGGACCAAAGTTTAGGAGACTTTTTGAGATTGCTTCTTGTAACCACACATTATTTTTAAATGACGTATGCTCAGGATACACTGCTGACCAGATAGGCAGGGTATGTTTAAGGGCATGGTAAAAGAAAAAATGCTCCTCTGGGTTAGTGGTAAGATTCCCACCAAGTGCAGCAGCTCTCACATGGAGCTGTTTACGAGATAAACTTCAGGACCCTACCAGACTTCTCTGGCATGGGATCTGGGAGCTTTGCCGTTGGCTTTGAGACTTTGAATCAGGGCCAAGTGATTGCAGCTCCTGGTTTAGGGGAAGAGGAAGCAGAAAGGAACTACAGGCTTAAAGGATTAGAAGGAAGAGCTAAAAATAAAGTACCAGTAATGCCAGACCCCAAACTTTTACTGCTTTCCCTGCAAAGGGATGGGTTTTCCTGTTGTTTTACTGAGGGGAATCTGCCTCCTATGTGACTTGGAGGAGCAGGACACTGATGGAAAGTTTTGATATTTCTCTCCAAAACCAAAGCTGTTCCTGTTGTTCTTCCTGGGACTCATCCTCTCGCTAAGCACTGAGAACAAATGATCCAGCCTCTTCCTGTAGCCATTTCTCAGCTGCTTCAGCTCATTTCAGTGAAATGAATTACAATAAGAACTGCAATTATGAAAAGAACTTGAGTATTTCTACTTGTGCAGCCCATGATGGGAAACTGAGAGCAAGGAAATATCCCTACCTCTACTTCCTCCTGCATTGCTCTCCATCAGCTCCTGCCTTTTCCTTCAGGTCTCTGCTGTCCTTTCAATATCACACAGACATGACACTGGGGAACAGGGATGGAAAACAGAATGGAGGGGCAGTAAACTGGGTGGCACCAGGGTGGCTGGAAAGGATGTGGAGGGGGAGGATAAGGAGGGGAAAAATGTATGGATGATGCTGTTCTTGAGATGGGGAAGGGCAGTCCCTCAGGTACCATGGGCTGGAGTAATACTATCCCTGCAAATCAGCAGCTAGGCATGATTTCAGCTGTGGAGACAAGCAGGATCCCACAGAGCAGCAAGCCCAGCTCCTGGGTGAGCATCAGCACAGTCCTGGGATACGAGCAACGCACCTACTGAGCTGCTGACTTCCAAATCCATTGCTGTGTGAGGGCTAGCTCATGCCTGGGATTACCAAAATCCTGCCAGAGCCTTTGGACTAAAACTCCAGTTTTCAATCTAGTTGATCCAGCCTTCAAGCCTGGCTGACCTTTTTGGGTCTGTTGGGTCACAACTCCCACCCGGTCCCATCCCAGGGGGCCCCACCACAGACAGGCAGGAGCAGGTGTCATGGGGACAAACCTCAGCCAATTAATACTCAATGGGGGAGTTTTCTGGGAAGGAAGGAACAGCAGAAAACAATGTTCAAACTTTCCCTGAGCAGACAGTTCATTCTTGAGAGAGAGCCCAATGCTTGGACCTAAAAGCTATACACAGAGATATGTTACATATTTATTCGAGGCAAAAATTGGCCAGGAAATGGCTATAAAACACACATTTTGAATAAAAGGAGGGAGATTTATGGCTCTTTTGTGAATCTGAGTCATATCTTTCTGCATCCCCCAGGCAGGAATACCCTAATCACTAACATACCCCAAACATGTACACACAGTGGGCCGAGAATTGCTTCCTTCTGGCCACAGCTCCAGCTAAAGACGTGATAGGGATTGAGCTACTTTATCTGACAGTTAGTAAATGAATTGCCAATTCATTCTGAGCTTGGAGGGGGATTTTTTCCCCTTTAAAAAAAGGGTCCTTTTATATGTGTCTTTGATCAGTCAAGGCCTTGACAAATTATTTTCCAAGGAATTTCTCTAGCTCTAATGCCACGAAGAGGGGGGAGAAAGAAAGGATTTGCTCTCAAAGAAAAGCTTTTATGTCTCAAGAAGTTACAGCAATATAAGGGGCTTTCCTCCATTTCCCCCTCACCTTCCTTGCTTCAAGAAATGGAGGCAGGTAGCCTTAAGATTTTTCCATCCCACCAAAAGGGAGGAGGAGGAGGAGGATGGAGAGGAAGCACTGCCAGGTCTCCCAGCCCCATCCCTCCTGGAATGGGCTAGCACCGTGAACTCCAGCACAGACTGAACAGAAAGGTCATGGTCATCACTGATGCTAATAAAGAGTTGCTTTAGCGCTAGCATGATCAATCAGAGCAGAGGACAGCTCAGCATTGTGTAACCAAGAAGCCACTTGTTTGCCACAAACAGCAAGATGAGGCACTTTGGAAGGACTGAGATACCAGGGAACACCTCCCCACCCATATTGCCAGGTGCTGGGGTCACTGCAAAGTGAAGAAAACAAAATTTTTCTTTTAATATAATCCAGGGTAGACAGGTTGTCTCCTCCATTTTTGCCACACTATGATTTTATCCTATTTATTAGCTCTGCATACTCCTCCTCTCCAATAAAGCATCACATCTTTGACGGGACTCCAAGCAGTGTGGGCAATGAGTGGCACAAGCCAAGTATGGGGCGTGACTACTCTTTGCTATTATGAACATACAAAGAGCTTATCCCCCAGTTAACCCCCTTAGGTGTCCTCCTGAGGAGGGACTCCCAGTAGCACAGGACCTCAGGAGTATAGTCCAATAATACCAAGCTTCACCAGGATGGCTCAGGCTCAAAAAACATGCAAGATTTACTTCCAGCCTAACCCTGCATGGACACATACAGAACTTATCTACAGGAATATTCCCACTGGAATGCCAATATCAGCCCTGCGGCAGACAAGGCTGGTGGATAAAGCTTTTTGGGGCCAGTTGGTCCAGACAACCCACTGTAGCTGCATTTCCCCCCCCCCCCCCCCCAAAGACACCAAAAGAGCAAATCACAAAGGTTGTCTCTTGGGAGCTCTCCAACTTATGGAGCCAAACTGAACCAACTTCAACATAAAACTGAAAACTTCAGGCTGAGCTTTGCTGAGGATCCCCACTAAGAAGACGCTGAGCTTGAGGAGTTTTACAAGATAAAGCACTTTCAAGAGTACTTGTTGAATTTGTCTTGGCTCACAGACCCTTCAGATTTAGGTTATATATTGCTACCTGCATTTCTCAGACCCAGGCCCACGTCTCCTGCTCTTGGAAGTTTATCCTCCTGGACAGAGCAGCATCTATGTGCCAACAGGCTGGACCCACCTAATGAAGGCTGAGCCCAGGGGGCTCTTGCCCCATCCATCAGTAACCAATCAAGTTATTAAAGCTGTCCTAAAATCCACCCCAATCAGATGGGGAAGGAGATATCTACAGAGCTTTCCCCTGCTTTATTAGCAGCTGTGTAAATACGAGTTAAATTCAAGCAAATCAACATTAAAAATAATCCCATGTAAGGATCAGCAATGCCCTGTGTGGGTGATAAGCCTGCTCAGACTTCCTCACCAGCAAAAGCCTTCAAGTGTTGGCATGAAATGAAGCACCCCATTTGGAAGACAGGCATTAGGAAAATATTTAAGACTTGTTTTAGATTTTGTTTTTAATGCTGCAGCACAGCTAGGAATGAGGTGACCCTTTTGATTACTGATGCTGACTCTGCTGTTTTACTTTTCAAATACCTATTGGAGCTGAGCAACATTTTGGACGTCTTCCCACACACACAACAAGAGGCACATTAGATCAAGTTCTCTTAACAAAAGGATTCAGCAACTCCTATAAGAACTACCCTCAACTCCCATCCCAGCAGCAAAGTTTTACGTCCGTGCTTCAGGAGCTTGGATGTTTCCTATTCAAGGTGATGTTTTACTTAGGAACATGCTTTATTGTTTCGTGCTTAAAAATGGAGGGGAAAGTACAGTTATTTCTCTGGAATTAAAGTAAATGATGTCATTCAAGCCCAAGCAGTGTTTGGATGCTAGCTAAATACATCCCCTCCCCCCCTAAAAAAGTTACCCATATTAGTCCAGTAGGGGTATTTAATTTCCTTTCTGAAGTGTTTTTGGAGGCTCTGAAGGTCACCCAGCAATGCAAAGTTGCCAGACCTGCAGCCCATGCTCCTGGCTGTGCGGCACTGCCTCCTTCCCTGGCTACACAGTCTCCATGGGAAACACTTGGAAATGAACCAGAACAGGGTTTTATGGTTTGCTCCCCACATGGGCAAAAGCTGCAGTCACTGCCAAGCTGGATTTGTCATCACCACCTTGACTGGCATCGACCCAACAGTAATATTGGTGCCTGTCACTCAGTGAGGCTGTTAAAGTGTCTGTGTACGTGTGTGCACTCATAACTCACTGACCAGCTCCAGACTGATTACAGCATCATGGACCATCCGTGGTCCATTGCCCCACTGCCTTAAATTACAAGCTCTCCCAGTCTGGAATCACCTCTCAACCCCTGCCTGGGCACACAGAGAGCCAGACTCAGGCAGGGTAGCCAACATTACTCGAACAGCAGCAAATACATCATGCTAGCCCAGCTCTCCAACCAGCTTGGCTTGCTTTCCCCAGGTACGTGCCCCACAAAAAGCCATCCTGTGTTTTAGCAGGGCACTGTGTTTCTAATTAAAAGCTCTGATGAAGAAGGTGCATGCAGACTCCTTAAGCGATCTTGAGACGGAAAACTCTGGGTGATCCCCAGCCCAGGTTTCTGATGAATGTCAGGACCTGCAACTGCTAACGGGGAGACAGAGAGGCACCTGCCCTCAAGAAGGTAAGGAAACATTAGATGAGAGCACACAGACCGTGACTTTCCTAAGCCTTCAACAGCCTCCCACAGTATTTTCACAGCCAAAGCATCAAGCTATGGGCCAGACAAGCAGATAATTAAGTTAGTGGAAATCTGGCTGGACCATCACGTGCAGTGATGATCAGTGGTATCTCTTAAGGGCCAGAACTGGCACCAGTGCTTTTTTTTGCATCTTTATTATGCCCAAAGGAAAGAGGGCAGAGCACACCTATCCAGTTCACAGATGATACCAAAGCAGGGAGCAGTCAATATGCTGGAAGGCAGAGCTGCTGCTCAGAAAGACCCCACCAGAGAACTGGGGTGGCAGGAGCCTCACAAAGCACAACAAAGGCAAAAGTGAAGTCCTACCTCTGGAATGAGCAACCCCATGCATCAGGGCAGGCAGTGGAACCACCTGGAGTACAGTCTCCAATCTTACTGATCATAAAAGATATTCCAGAAGTCCAGACACCAATGGGAGGAAAAGAGGAAATAATTCTCCACCGTGACCACCCCATTACACCTCTCAATGAGAGGGTTCCCCTGAAAACCCCAAAGACAACAAACACATTTTTAATTCACCACAGCCCAGGTCTGAGCAAAAGTTGAAGTGAGATACCGATGACTTGTGGTACCCTAGAGCTAGCGATTGGGTTAGCACAACAGCACAAAGCCCCACAGTGCTACAGACACACACTGGTAACTGCATCCTCCACGTGCCAGACCACACAAGACAGAATACAAGCAACAGTACATTGTTATTATCATTACAATAAAAATAATAATACCCATGTTTGGCCTTACACAACAAAAGCATCTCAAACACCAGCATTTATGAATAGAAGTACAACCTGAGCTATCAGTCCCATGCTATTAAAGAGCTCTCCATGTGCTGCAACCCCAATTTAGGGCTGCACTTCACATCCAGATTTCAGGTAATTTTTTTTTTTTTTTTCTCCTTGAGGCAGGTTAAAAGCCATTTGTCAGGGCTGAAGTAGAGAGCAACCCCCTTGCATGCACAAAATTGCTCAGCCCTTAGCAAGAGTGCTGCCCAGACTCATAGAATCTCAGGCATAAAGACCAATTTCCATCCCCACATCACACCCCCCTTTTTGACTTACTTAGGCTTAAAACGTGCTCCAGTGCAGTACTGACATAAGCAGCCAGGCTCTCTGCTGAGCTCACACCGTCACCAAGAGCTGTGGTTAACAAACCTCTGCCTTTACTCCCCACGGTGGGAGAACTCACCCAGGTGATGGCTCTCACCACGAATGATGCTGCTGCTAGCCTTGGGCAATGTCTCCAGCTGCTGCTGCCTAATTCAGGGCAGCTGTAGGTCCCACCAGCCTCTCCCCATGCTGATGGGTAGCCAGGTGTTCCCAGGAAGGTGGCAATGCCAAGAGGACACATGGCCAGGACACCCCTGCTGAGCAGTTGTCCCACTACCAGCCCTTCTGCCCAAAGACAGGACCCATCACACCTAAATACATTTATTTATCTGCTCAGGGAAATGTAACGCACACAGTGTGTGGACTTCTCAACATCCATTATCATAGCTGAGTCCTCCCAGGTGCAGGGCAAAGCCTGCAGAAGTGACCGCAGAGCAGAGACTGAAGCAGCCACCGGGGCTGAAGGATTTGTTTCAGCCAAACAAAGGAAGCGGAAGGCCTGGGAGCTGCTGGGTGCGAGGGCTTCCAAGTGAAACACGTCAGGGTTTCAACCTGAAGTGACTTGGGGTGGAAAAATTTCCTTTGAAATTTCAAAAGGGTAAAATACTTCTCCATTATTTTTTTTTCAAGGGGGCAGGAATGTATTCAGTCCACTTTCTGAACATTTTCCATTCACTTAAAACTTCGAAAACTTTATTACTCCAAAAAAATGTAGCAAAGGATTCCACTTTTCCAGAGAGAACTCAAAAAAAAAAAAAAAGAAAAAAAAAGAAAAATATTTTTGTCTGGTGATGAGCTCTAGTCCCACCTCCAGACAAGCCATTTCTTTTCTCTGCCTCGCTTTCCTCTCCAGTAAAATTTCCAGTCTTATTTTATAGCCTAAAACTCAACGAAGAAAAAGAAAAAGAAAATAAAAAACAGAAAAGAAAGAAAAAAAATAAATAAAAATAAAAACCCTCAGCATCCTTTGAGAGTCTCATATAATAACAGGACTCAAGGAACTTTAAAAGAAAGGGAAAGAAAAAAAAAAAAACACTTTGCAAATCACACGAGACCCATCATAAAATTGTCAGAGCTGGCAGCTCTGTAAAAATCTATGGTATTGTGGGCCGGATTTATGGGCAAGAATACTGAGGCTTTGGGTTGTTTTCTTCCCTCAGCCCTGAAGGCACAAAGGGTAGTGGGGAGGGAGGACAGCAGCTTCGGCAGAAGCTGCCCTGCTCAGGTGGCCTCATCCCCAGGAGGAACCTCGCTGGTCCCAGCTCCCGAAATGCCAGCTCCTGAAAAACTGCCCCGTGTCCTGGCTGCCGAAACCCAAAAACAAGCTGATAGGGGCAAACAAAGAGGTCTCTGTTTGCCTGCCTGGGACATCTGCAGCCTCCCTGGGTACAGAGGATGGCAACTGCAGGAGGGTTTTAGCCCAGGAAGGCAGCTGAAAAAACAGCTTTTGCAACCACAGCTTGCGAATTGGTGCTCACTCTCTGAAAGATGTTTTTTAGCGGTGCTTGGGTTTCTCTCCCTCTCCTCCCCAGTTGAAGGAATTGCACAGCCTGCACTTATTTATTATGTTTCGTATAGAAAGCCCTGTTTTTCTGCCTGGCGATGGTTCACGGCTGCTTTCCACGCTGCCAGAGCAGCTCAGAGGTCATAACTGAGAGGTTCGTGGAGAGGGTGGGCCACTGCCACCTCCTCCACCCAGCTCACCTGGGGACATTCTTCACCCTCCAGGTCCCTTCCAGGATGTGGGACCAGCAAGTCAAGCTCCAGAAACAGGTCCAGAAGCACCCTCAGTGGTGCTTGTGGTGGTGGGAAGCCACCAGACAACTCCAAGGACCTTTTTATTGCACCTGGGGCTTGCAGGCAAGAAGGGAAGGGTGCATGGTGGCCATACATAGTCCCTTGTACTTGGTGAGGATGGTCCTGCTCAAATTTCATGGCCTTTAATGGATGAATTACCAGCTTAGCTCTGAAAAGGGTAAAATCTGCAACCTCTTTTGACTGTTTCTTTCAATGACATTAACTTGATATAATTTTCCCCATTTTTTTTAATATTATCATCATCATCCTCTGCTGAGGAATAAGTCCCTAAGAAGACAAATGTGGGAACTCACATCAGGCTCTTTATAATATACAATCACATCCAAAGGGAGCAAACGCCCCCCTCCTTGCCAGCTCCCAGTACTGTTAGGGTCCCACATTCAGCTGGGAAGATGCACAAGCTATTTCTCCAGGCTCCGCACACCCAAGGCACGGTCACAACCAGGCTGGAACTCACCATGGGCCTCTGGAAGAGTCACAGCAAGCTACACTGTGTCCTCCTACCTATCCTGTCTTTGTCCCCATTGTGGCAGGCCCACCCTGCTCCCACTGATGCCCTCCTTGCTCCCCAAACCACGGTGCTCCCCAGGGCTGCTCTGGACCTACCCCAGTTTTTGGCAGCCAAAAGCAAGCCATGGGATCCCATCGCAGAACCCACCAAAGAGCCTCAGCATTTCCCCGCAGAGCTAAAATAATAATGCAAGGAGCTCAGAGGAAATTAGTCAAGTTGAAGGCTTGAGGCTTTTGCTTCTGAAGCTTGAGAAATAGTTTACCATGTGGATTTAGTTTCCTTAATGCCCTTTGAGATGCATGGCACACATTTCTGGTAAGACCTCTTTACTTACAATGTAACCACTGGCCATTTAATTACATGTAAATTACCATATAGTGATAAGATGATTACATGATTAGCAGTGGGATAACGAAGCCTGGAAAGTACAATGTAATTGACAGCTAAATACAGTGTAATTTTTTATTCCTCAATTCGAAATGCAATTTACTCCATCATTAATCTTGGGTAACTGCATATTCCGGGGGAACAGCATGTGATTTACTGAGCAAAGCGATATCCGAGTCCTTCCCTGGGGGTGGCCCCATGAAGACAGGCAGCTCTGTATGCAGCTCCACATCCCGGCCATGCCCGCAGAGGAGATACACGACACTTGGGTCTCCTGCCAGCAGGCACTGCCGTTACCCAGCGCGGGCTCCTGTGGGACTCCCATGGGACTCCTGTGGGTGCACTGAGGTTAGTAACAGGATACCGTCTCCAGCTCCCAAGTGGGAGCATCATTGGTAAAGGGAGCTTTGAAACCTGCTCACTTTCTGCCCAGTTAGGAAGGACATAAACATCCCCAGTGCCCAGCCACACTGTTCCCTGGGGCAGCCAGAGCCACATGGAGGACTCCTTCCTGCTGGACCTCCTGGATGCAGCCTATTTCAGTCCAATCTCTTTCTCTGGCACTGTTTTTCTGTTCTCGTCTCATTCATGAAGCGTGCAGCATCCTGCCCTCCCTTGCTGAAGCTGGGGTGGGGTCCTGCAGCTCCCCAAGACCAAACTTCCCCACAGACCCCATCCAGGTGGGAAAAGGGGGCAGCTCCTCCTTCACCAGCTCCTCCTGGTGCCAGCCCTGCACGCACCTGGGTTCCCAGGGTTGCTCCTAAATCTGAATTGGTGGGAAAGTGACCCTGAGAACTGCTTTTGCCCAGAGAAGCTGCGGATGCCCCATCCCCGGAGGTGCTCAAGGCCAGGCTGGATGGGGCTCTGAGCACCCTGGTCTAGTGGGATGCATCCCTCTCCACGGCAAGATGTTGGAAGTGGGTGGTTTCTAAGGTCACTTCCAACCCAAGCTACTCTATGATCAGTCTTAGGGCTTGCAAGGGGAGATGGTTTGGGTGGGAAGGGCCTAGGGGACCCACACAGAGTTGTAGAGGAGAAACATGCAGATCTGGACACAGCAAGCTCAGCCCATCACTGCCTAAAAGCATTCCCCACCAGGATTATGATTATTTCTCCAGAAATAAATAAAAAGCAAACTTCTGTGCATCAAGCAGAAAGAAGAGGGGGGAAAAAAAAAAATGGTGGGCAGGTCCCTTGCACTTTGTAGCATGTGGTATTTATTAGATATAAATTGGCACACAAGAATAGGAAAGCATAGCTAGGTAGGGATTTTTTTTCTGAGCTACATGGTTTGGGTATCTGTCTGTGGTCCCTCCCGCACACATACCGGCATTCCCACGCATTCACACCCACATTCTCCTCTGCTGACACACAGGTATACCTCTCCTGTTCATAAGAATTGCTTTTAATTAAAAATATATGTAAATTATATAGAGTGTGTGGGCACAGCTTGGAGAGAAAAAAAGAAAAGAAAAGAAAAGAAAAAAGAAAAGAAAACAAAAGAAAAAAGAAAAGAAAAGAAAAGAAAAGAAAAGAAAAGAAAAGAAAAGAA
>CM021779.1:6605922-6630718 GCA_011076525.1 Nettapus auritus | reverse complement strand
AGAAAAGAAAAGAAAAGAAAAGAAAAGAAAAGAAAAGAAAAGAAAAGTTTCAAAAAAGCATGAACCGCTCTGAATCAGATGCTTTGCTGGCTTTGTGACACTCAAACTCCCATGTATAAATAAATAGTACCAGTACATTTTACACCTGAAGAATCCTTGTAGTAGGCATTTTTAATTACAAGCATTTGCTTTTTCCTTTCTTCTTGCTTCCCCCACTCCCAGCTTCCCATGATCATTTTCTGCTCCATTCAAACACATTTACTAAATGTCTCGGCATACCCAGACAGGTATCCCTTTCTCTTTTTTTATTTTTATTTGTAGAGAGGAAGAAAAAGAATGACCAGCAAACTGGAAGTTGGCGATTGCAAGCAATCGCTGTCATTGTTCTTATAGATTTTCCTTTCGCTCCTGGCATCCTCTCTCCCTCTCCTCCCCCTTGCAGCTGGCTCCCAGCCTCGCTTTCCATGTGCCGGCAAAAAATTCAGCAGCGGACGAGCTGTGGAAGTTTTCAAGTTAGAAAGATACCACACATTTCTGACAGAGACAGCTGATAGACAGGAAAGACCAGGAGGTGGGAAGGAAAGAAGAAGGAGAGAATTGAGAGTGGGCGAGGGGGTGAGGATCCTAGGCTGGTTCCTGCAGAGAGGCGTTTTGGGGGACATGTGGCAATTTTAAGGAAAAAACAGTGAGTGGTTTCACTGTGATACAACACCTGGGTGAGGTAGGTACCTGGTTTTTCCTATTTGTGGGTTCAGAATACCTCCTTTCTGTTGAGAAGCAACAATGATAACACTAACGAAAAACAATAAAAACACCACTCCAAGCTCCACCCTTGGTAAAAAGGGTCGGTGTCTTTTTTTTTTTTTTTTTTTCAGAAAATTGAAAGAAAAAATATATATATTATTATTTATTATATAACATCGTCAACATCAACACCACAAAAAAAAAAAAAAAAAAGTAACATCCTAGTTGTTTTCATTCAAGCACTCTGGCTGTGTTGAGAAAGGCAGCAGGAGTCTCATGTCCCTTTGAGAACAAAAAGAGCAGGGGCCGGGGAGGGGGCGATGGGGCGGGGGGCTGGCTGTGGCAGCAACACAAGTCGGGTGGGGGCACGGCAGGGGACAGTGTGCCGATCTGTTGGTTTTTCACTTTTGAACCAAAAGAAAAAAAGGGGGGGCAAGTCACGCCGAGGCCAATGACTGTTTCGTCCATGGTTTCAATCAGCGTCCGTCCCTCTCGAGTGCTAACGGTGAACATTCACTTCAAGGAGTCTTGCAAAACGCTCTTGTTTTTATTACCGACAGGGTGCTTTTTTCCTTTTTTATTTCCTTTTCCTCCATTTTTTACCGTGGCTGATGCTGTGCCTGGTTAGCTGTTCTCGCTCCACTCTGGCACCATGCCCACGCCATGCACCGAGTGGTACTGGTGGGGCGAGAGGGTTCGAGGCACACCGTGGGAATAGAGGAACTCTGCGGGCTGGAGGCTGCTGGGGGGGGACTGGATGCCCGTTTGGGGTCCACACTGCCGGACGATGGGTTGGTGAGAAACCGAGGTCTGGTGCTGGAACATGCTGTGGGTGTCTCCTATCTGGGGGGAGGTATGGTTGGCCACACTGCCGAGCCGGGGCATCAGCGGCCCCGAGGTGAAGTGGGCAGAGAAATGTTGGTAGGGTAACCTGTCCATTGGCTGCATGGCAGATACTGTGCAACTGCTGTAGGAGGGTACGCTGGGCCATGTGTTACAGCTGATGTCTTCCAGGCTGGGCACGGGGTCTGTGGGGGGAGCAGAGCTGGCATACATGCACGCTTGGCGCTGGGCTGATTCAGTCCTGTATGAAGTGTTCAGTCCCTGCTGCTGGGGGTAACTGGACCTGTAGAACGGATCCTCTTCCACTGGAGAAGTCTCCATGTAGGGCTTCTTGTAGGGATGCTCGGCGGTGGAACACTCCTCATCTGTTGGGAGAGAAAACTCCTGGTAGCCAACACTGGCATCGTGCCCTGCAGCCCAGCAGGATTATACTTCTCCTGGCAGGGGCACAGCCTACATGGAGTGGGTCTGGAGACTTCCCCCAGCTGTGTCACAGCTCTTGGGATTGGTCTGAATGGATCCCGCTAAAGCTGACCGCTGTTTTTGTCCCTGGACTGGGGAGGGAGGGGGCTAGCTGAGAGCTCTGCGAGCAAAAACAACACTGTAAGATGCCAAAGGGACCTTGAGACTTATCTTTTTTGGTGATAACCCACGCAAACCACCACATCTTCAAATTTATCATCTCCTGCTGCTGCCAGCACTTTGGCCAGAGCAGCACCTCCTGCCTGCAGACACAATACTCTAGCAGAGGTCTCCACACCCAGAGCCTCAGAGCCGATGCTG
Source organism: Nettapus auritus (assembly GCA_011076525.1). NCBI lineage: Eukaryota > Metazoa > Chordata > Aves > Anseriformes > Anatidae > Nettapus > Nettapus auritus. The sequence goes on along the minus strand of CM021779.1, from coordinate 6,628,348 downwards.
TTAATTAAAAAGCTTTAACAATGATACATTATTTTTTTGTGATAAGTGACAGAAAAATAGAGATCACAATAAAAATCCCACCGGGAGGGCACCAGCTACGGCAGAGTTGAGGCAATCAAGATTTGGAGTTTTACAGCCCTCAGCTGTGCCAAGGGGCACATAAATCCATGCAGAGCTGCGTGCTGTGGCCAAGCAGAAAGAAAAAGAAAAGTGAATTTCCCGTCTCAAGACAACAAGGCACAGCTTGCAGAGCCCTTTGTTTCCCTCAACAACGCCGTGCCAACCAAGGGAAGGAGATAAACAATTTAGGTGAAATCTCTTGGGGGCAGCAAAATGAATAAATGAATGTGTGCTTATTTATTCATTCACAGGGTCATCAAATGAAATCCAGCTCTGCTGGGATGGATGGCAAAGTGCCCGGGGACGAGCAGTTCACCAAGAGATTTTAAGGACAGCGAGGCAAGCAAAGGGGAGCTTGTTCTGACCCAGATTAACTTTGCTGCTGCTGCTGCTTCAAGAGTAGGATTCCTGGTGCAGGCAGTAAAACATCCCGCTTCTACTACAGCCTCTCGGGACAGAAAGCCCTGAACCCTCTCAACAAGGGTAAAATGGGAAATAATACTGCAAGAAATAGCCTTCTTCAAATTTCCTCAACTAGAAAGATTTGATCTGCCTTTCCTTTTTTTTTTTTTTTTTTTTTTTAACCTCCAAAACACAAAAGAAACAAACAGCTCCATAAAAAGGAGGACAAAAGCATCTGTTCCCACCAGAAGGCACTTGCACAAACTCCCGTGGTTTTGCTCCACGTCTCAGCTTCAGGAGGTGCAGGCTGTCAGTGTTTGCTTCTGGCAAACTCGCACGTATCCTCATTGCTGTAAACAGCCACGTTTCTCCAGGCTGCACCCTCTCCACTTGTAAAATAACCCATTACTCCCACTCAGGTGCCTACCAAGGGCAGCCACTACAGCTGGGCACCAGCAGGGCAGGAGAACCAAGCATTGCAATAGCATCTTTAACACAGCTGAAACAGTGAGCAGAGCAAAAGCATACAATTGCCCTTACTCCTGGTCAGTGTTTTTTTGTTTGTTTGTTTGTTTGCTTGTTTGTTTGTTTTTTAAATAGGGAAAATGATGAAGTTTCCTGAAGGATGAAAGCTGGAAGCACTGCCTTCAGCTCCCTGCTGAGCACGGCTCTTTCACAGGAGGTATGTATGGCTGAAGTAGCTCTAGCTTTTACAGACAGCCTAAAAGTTTTGGATCCCTAAACCAACACTGCGTAATAAGAGCACTAGGGTGGAAAAACAATATCTTGTAAAATGAAGCATTGTTCTGCTAATAAAGTTTTCAGCATTAAAACGCATTACTCTGCTGGCATTAGAAGTAACTGGCTTGGGGTTTGACTGTTTATTTTATTTTTTAATATATACACAACACAAAACAGGCAAACCCTGTTTTTCCATTGTGCAAAACAGTGCCTGACTTACAACCTGAGATTGCTGATTTTTCCATTTAGCCCAGACATTTCTCCCCCTGCCACAGCACAGCCCCACAGAGCCTCAGAGCCACAGATCCGCTTCCAGAGCACACCGCAGGTGAAGAAAGAAAAATAAAAACAACCAGCACATCGGAGGAAACCGTATGGGTGCCCCCTCTTCTCTCCTAAGCTCTACCAATTGCTCTGCTAGCCTCTTTAGGCCCATTCTCACTGATGTTGAGTGTGGAAAGGGCACTGTCACTCCACATCTTAAGGTGTTTAAGGGCAACATGTGCGTCTCCAAAGGGGATGCTAACAAAGGATCACAACCTACCCTAACACTTCTTGCCCACCCTCTGGCCCCTCTCCCTGGTGCTTTTCCCACCATGATCCATGAAGAGAATGATCCATCTTGAAGATGAGATGATGTAGAGCAGAGATCCTTAGCTGATGGTCTCTAATCTGACCTGGCATTACCCCACCACCCCTCACAGAGGAAACTGGAGCTGGCCCGAGCAGGTGAAAATCATCCCCACAGAGCAGGCAGGCAGGAGACTTCTTCAAGTAAGAGCATGGCAAAAAGTGGAACAAGCCAAGGAAAGCTCTCTTGCAATGCTGGAAGGAAGCATTCCCATCCCATTCTTATTTAGAGTCATCCCCACCTGCTCTGGAGCCTGGGCACTGCACCCCATGGCTCCATCCTCTTCCCGAAGGGCTTCTCACCTCCTCAGCATCAACAGGACATAGCAGAGAAGTATCCACGCTGCTCCAGTTTCTTTCTTGATCCTGGCTCCCTAACAACCCTTCATTGTCCTTCTCCTTGTGGCAAAGCCCCAGGAGGTGCTGCACACCTTTGGGAGTCACTGGAGGTCCTGGGAGATGCTGCCCATCCTCACTGCTATTCTTGGAAGCTGAGGGCGGCAATCAGCTCCTGCGACCAGCCCCTTGATTCTGCACAAACCTCAAAAAGCAAAGGGCTCAGCCAAGCAGGGGGAAGCTGCCAGCACCCGGGAGAAGCTGCTCCCAAGTGGGCCCAAGGAAAACGGAGCCTGCAGAATGGGGTAGAAACTGGCTCCCGCACAAGGAATTTGATGATCTATCTAACAAGGAGCTTGAGCGAGAGCGTAAGCAGTTCCAAGGTTTCCGGTATTTACTACTTCCAGCTGGGTTGTAAATACCACACAAATGGCTTTTTAAATGGAATTTTCCCAATTCCAAGATTAGGGCCATCCAGGATGAAATGCAAACATGCAAAATCTCTGGACTTCAGGGTACCCAGGGCCCACCTCTTCCCTTGGTGTAAAACAGGGGAGCTCCTTTCTGGTTCATGACCAGCAATTCCCTGGGATGGAAGACAATGCAACAGAACGGGACCCGACTGTTTGAGCTTTTAATGCTAACCCACACTTTCAGGACATTACAGTAGGTTAATCCCAGCTTTGTCAGGGAGACACAATGGATGATTTTCATTAACGCCGTTGTCTTGCCCAGTCTGGTTTCTCGTATGACTCTAGCATGAGCATGAATAGCTAATCACAACATGCAAAGCTGACAAGGGTTGTCAAAGAAGAAAAGAAAAAGATGGATTTAACCAAAATGTGCATCTTTAAAGGGCAAGCAGGATGCATATCCTAGGACATGAAATCTAAGACACTTTGTGGCTATGCTAGTTGTTCTAGCAGTCGCTAGGTTTGCAATGGCTGTGATGCATTGCAGGGGAGCAGAGGGGCAGAAAAACCCCAAACCAGAAGTTGGAACCTCTTCCAGGGGCAGCAAACAGCCCCTGCAAAGGCACAGGAAGCATCTCCTGATGAGACAGCAGTATGTCTACATGAAACTACTGAAAGAACAGCCCCACCAGCAGGGCTGGGCACACTCCAACCCACTAAATATCTCCCCACCATGCAGACAAATTATTCCTCACCCTCAGTGCCCCAGCAGCCCCCTTGCTCCAGGCTCCCAGCTGCCTCTACCCAAGCTGCAGACACCTCTGGCCACAGTGTAACTCAAGGCTTGGGAAACTCCTTGCATCTCCTAAACTGTTGGCAAGATGAGCAGCAAGTCCTCCAAGTAGACCTCCCACACCTAGCTTTTGTTCAGCTCTGGACCTAGAGCTTCTCCAAGTGACAGAAAAGCTGAGCAGGGAGAAATCAGCTTGGTAAATGAAGAGGCCAGTCATCCCTAACAGCGCCTGTTTTGGAGGAGAAATGGGAAAGGCATTGCTGCATCTCCACCAACCTCAGCAGAGCAGGAAGAGGATGAAAGATATATTCTCCCCCATGGGCAGGGTCACGTCCAAGCTAAGAGGCTGAAGGATACAGTCCTCACTGGCTGGAGCCGGTGGATTCTGCCACATCCCTCTTCTCCCTCAGAGTGCCAACATGACAACTTTTATAACCTCCCTGGGGAGAGGCTGTTCCAGTTGCCTCCTGTTCATCATCGCAAGCATCCCAGAAATCTGCCAAGTGGTTGAGATTGTGTAAGGCTGGGAGGGAGCAGGGGTTTAGAGGGATGACTTTTCAGTTCACAGGAAGTCTGAGGGGAGAGGATAACACAAGGGAAAACAAGCCCCGATGCCCTAATTGGGATGTGGGGCTAAAATCAAAGACAGAAAGCCAGCTGCCTGCTGGAAAGTCCTTTTGAGCTCCTCCAAGCACAGCAATGAGAGAGGGAGAAGTGGAGAACTAGAGGAAGAGTGAAGCTTTAACAGATCTCTGTTGCAGCCTAAAAATCCACATCGAGAGCTGAGGCCACTCCTTAGTAGGACAGAGTTTTGGAGTTTATACATCCACCCAAGTCCAGCCCGAGTGAAATGCCATAAGCGAGCTCAGTGTGGAGCTAGGACACAATGCAGGACAATTCCTGCCTGGAGGACTGCATTTAGCATCTCCAGAAAGTGCCTGGAGCAGCAGCCTCGTCATGCCATGCTGGGGTCATTCCCAATGCTGTGACTCCACGTTCCCAGCCAGGCACCAGGAATTGCCAGACCTGTGGCTCTGGGATGTGTCCTTTCTTCCTCACCCAGAGGAAGATCAGCTCCCTGAGACAGAGGAGCCTTCGGAGATAACACCCCCTCGCAGCCCTGCTGCTCTCCCCAATGCAGCTCCATATCAGATCCCCAGAGCAAATCCATCTTGACTTGACAGCTAAGAACAACAGTGTCAAACACGGAGCTAAATCTTGGTCCTCAGTCACCAAGAAAGTAGAAGTCAAACGAGGTTCCTTTTAGCTGCTCGAACACAGATCTATTCTTAACCAAGCCTAAATGAAGACTTGCCCTCCTGATTAAAAGAGCTCCAGAGAAACATCACAAGATGTCAAAGCTGGAAGGAGCAGTATCCGAGAAACTATCTTGGAAGACAGGGGTGGTATTTTTTTCAGAAGATACAGACACCAGCTGGTCTCGAACCCAGGCGAACTGCCCTCTGCCCCTGCAAGCACTTACCCATAACCACAGCCTTGTGGAGGGGAAATAATCTGCAGGAGACAAATCCTAAACCGACTGAAGAGGAGCCAATGTTTGGGAAGTCAATGATCCAATGAAATCAATAAAATTCCCAGTCCAGAAAATAGACAGAGGTACATTAGAACTCAACATGCTGCTACATTTTTTTCTGAGATCATAAGGCTTGTTAAAAATTGTGCAGAAAGATTAAAGCAGGAAAGCAGGAGAAGTGTGAGGAAGAGCTTAATATTTCACTGGAAATGGGGAGGCTGGAAGAGGAAGATAAAGAGAAATATTATAGGTAGGATTATTTTCCCTCGTTTAATAAAGACTCTTGCTCAGCACTAGACTCAGGCTACTCACAGCCTGAGTCTGAGAGGAAACCTTGGATCACGTTCTGATTTATCTGAACAGAATTGCTCATCTCTAGTTACTTTTTTTTTTTTTTTTTTTTTTTTTAATTAATTTCACTTTGCAAAGAGCTGCTTGGCAGCTTACGTTGGCTCTCTGTTTCCCATTAACTTTGTGTTTCTTTCCTTTAAGCCCTGGTGGCTGTTTTCGATTTGCTTGGATGCGTGGGGAGGGGAAAAAGCACAGCAAGGAGAGCCGGGGCTCGGGATCCTGAGACAGCAGCCTCACGGAAGAAGCTGGTGGTATCGGACAGGACGCTGCTTCTCTTTGATTAAAGCATTTGGCGGCTTTGATAAAAGGCCCTTAACTGCTTGTGCCACTCAAGCCATCGGTGAGATAATGAGGGGCCATCGGCCCTACAGACAAGGACGCGCTCCGACGGTCTCCTGCACTTTGGCAAGGGCCACGCAGGCCAGAAAGGGGCCGGGGAGCTTATTACAGGGCAGATAGTCGTCTCTTTTGTGACAATAAGAGGAAGTGAGATAATTGGGGGATTGAGGGAAACCACCCATGGAGACACCACTTAGCGGGAATCCCAAAACTGGAAGGAAACCTCTGCTGAGTCCTTATCGCTTTACAACGTGGAGGCAAATGATGGATTGCCTTGTGGTGCAGGGACACACAGCAGTCAGAGGTTGTCCGAAGGGGCTGCTGTCATTTGGGCAGCTCGTTTGGGTTAGTTTTTGTCAGGGAGAAGAGTTTTGTCAAGCTCAGCTCCTGGGGCAAAGGAGCACTGAGGCTGGAGCTCAGGCTAAGAGACACCAAGGGTAAATGTGACCTCTTGTCCCATCACCACCATAAATGGGGTTTTGCATCCCAGCATATGGCATCCATAGTTCTGCACCAGAATGGGGACAGCAAGCGTGACACGGCTCATCTCTGACCTTAGGGGACACCCTGGGAGACCACTGCTACTCCTTATTTCCTGCCTGATAGCTAGCCCAAGCCTAGCATCACCATTTCCCACTGCAGCTTTGACACAGGTTTTATGAGCACGAGGATGGAGGAGTGCTCAGAAAATTATTCCTCCATTTTCCACCTTTTGCTTATTACACCAGGAAAATATTACGATTCCTCAATGTTTTGCATTTATACACATACACACACACCCCACAAGTGATGCTACAACACCCGGAGGATTCCACAAGGATGTGAGAGACCCCAATTTCCACTGCTCTCCTGCCCCATCTGCCAGCATTTCCCAGCCTCCACTACCTTTGCCCTGAGCCTGCTCTGCACGTCCCAGTGCCCCTGGGGTTACGCTACTAAAAATAATGACATGTGGCTGATAGGACCATGCAGGGAAGCAGGAAGGGATCTGCTGTAGGAAGAGGCTACTCGGCTGGAGCAGTTCTTGGTGCATTTGCCACGGTACACACTGTCTCCTGTTGGCTTTTCCTGTGCTAAATCATGAGGAAAGGGAAAAGGAGTAGGAAGCAATGATCTCCTGGCCAATTTATAACACTCTGCCCTGGAAATTCCCTATTCTTCTGAGGATCTGGTCTTGATCTGAGGGTTTTTCTACCTCAGCCCTGCAGCTGGGCACTACCATTGCTTTGGGAGAGGAAGGGAGAGCCTGCCAAGTGCTTCTCCTTCCCGAGAACAATTATCCCCTCGTTACCCCAGGTCCTTCACGCCAGGACGAGCTCAGCAGTCAGCATAAAGCACTCACAGTTGGATCCCTCAAGCTCTGTCAAAGCAGGTCAGTCGCGCCAGAGGGGAATGAACATGGATATCATGGCTTTCAATCCCATGCCTCGCTCATTAGACCGGGCATTTAAGTGGAAATGCTTTCTGCATATGGGCAAATATCTCCCAACCGTGAGACTCGCGGCCCAAAACTGTGCAAAATCCAAGCTGTCAAGGTATCTACTCTCAGAGATTAACCCTGTCTGAGGGACCATGGAGCCAGATAAGCCAGCTTTATCTCCTGCCCCAGCTATCTTGCTGAGTGTGGATTCAATGGGGGTGGAAGGTATGGCTACCCCTCCAAATAGCTCACTCCCAGCCCAACAGCAGGGGAAGGGGATTTAGGCTCACACTGGTGAAATGAGTTCCCCAGCCCAGCTTGGTGGATTACCCTCACCCCTTGTGCACCTTCAAGTCTAACAGCAAGGAAAATGTTGGCGGTCATGCTAGGAATGGGGGAAGTCAAGCAAGAGCATCCGAGCTCTGACCTTTTCTCTTGGTGCAGTGGTAGATCTGGCTGTGCTCCTGGGAGATCGGGTAGGGGTTGGCAGGTGGCAGCAGGTCCTGGGAGGTGCTCGACACCCCGTTCTCACACTGGTACTGGGAGCCCAGGTTGGAGGATGTGGAAAGGACCCTGGTCTCACCACTGAAGGGGCTGTGATTTGAGGACACTTTCTGTCTCACCGTGCTCCTGGGAACAACCGGGTACTCCTTACTAAAAGCAAACAAACAAAAAAAAATACAAAGCAGAAAAGCAATCAATTAATAAATAGGTTGGTGAATTAATAAATGAAGGCAGTACATTAGTGTCATGGCGTTTGAAGAATCTTTCAGGGAAATAGAGATGTCCCTCCCAGGAGACTGCAGCCCCATCATACTTTATTGCTGCAGCACTCTCCCCTTTCTCTTTCTGTTTTTTATTTTTCCTGTTACTTTCTTGCCTCTTCCACCACTGCTGCTGTTTCACACATACACATAAAATAGATACATGTACTCTTAGCAAAACACGCAAGATTTATATGTGAATATTATTATAGCATTTATAAATTGCATACTATTTATGTTGTGTATGGGAGCATGTGTGCAATCTCTCATCTCTCATCTCTGCCAAGTTTCTTACAGGGAACCAAGCTGATTTGGAGATGGATTAAATATTTAGATCTACTTTTCCCCACTTTGATTATCGTCCCCATTACTTTTCCCCAGGCTCCTCCAGCCTAATTCTCCCAAGCAGGGGATCTCTGGGCCAGAGAACAAGCTCATTTCCAGAGAGCTCAGGGAAGAGAAATAAATAAGTCACCGAGACCTGATGCATGCCAGAGCCACGTGCATGAATGGAGCCAGGCTGGGAGGGCAAGCATTGATGGAAAGTCAGTTTTGTTCCCTTGTTTTGAAATCTGCTTTGGAGCAGGGATGCTTTGCCAGCCCGGGCTACAAATCCCTCTCCTACAAGACCCTACACTTCTGGAGACACTTCTCCAAGCACATCAGTGGCTGGACAGTGTTATTTCTACTCTGTAGGACTGAGAAGTGACAAGGGGGTCTCAGAGACCTCAGGGGAGATACTAACCTGCCTCTGGTCTTCTTGCAAGGCAGCTAGGCACTCATCAAACCCAAGGACTGCTGAAATGCCTTAAGAGCAGGTCACACAGCAGCACCCTGTGAAGTGCCACCAGGCTCAGAGCGGCCAGAACCAGAGCCCAGACTACAACACAAGCTCTCCTCTTTGAAACTGCAGCCTTTGGACTAAAGTATCTTTGGGGTACCCTACTCCCTGCCCAAGGTTGTTCTGCTGGAGCAAGGACAGATCATTAAATCCACCTTGAGCAGGCTCACTTGGCCACCTACATGTAGAGGAGAAGCCCCAAATCTCCTTTTAGTTCCCATAGAGAGGACCTATCACTGTAGAAACTCAAAATTTATTTACAAAATTTAACAATACCAATTATATAAACCTACTCACAGCAGGGAGCTTTCATCCAAACCACTGCTGTGGTGACTGCCAGAAATATTAGCAACCGAGCTGTTATGGAGGGGAAACTCACCCAGGAGCTCAAAACCAAATGAATGCGTCTCTCATTGTGCCATGAAAGCTTTCCAAACCCTGGGCACCGGTGGTTTGTCAAGCAGAGACTACTCAAAATGGGGGGTCTCTTCCCCTGGAAGCCCAGCAGCTTCTCCCTTGCAGGAGCAGGGCTTTCCACCTGCTTGGGCTGGCTGACCAGAAAGATTTTTTGCCCAGAAGCGAAGTCCAAGCTGTGCACAATGAATAAAGAGATACGGACCGGGGGGAATCTGGGAGGAAGCAGAGACTTCTCCTTCTCATACACAAGGCAGCAATGGATGCCAGAGGATTTAGTGAGCTTCAGAATTCCTCTCCATCAGTGGACAGCCAGCACTAGCGTTTCCATCCCAGGAGCTCCTGCTGGAATGTGCAGGAAGGTTGAGAGCTATAGCCTTCAAACCTCCAAAACAATCTCCAAATCTGCTAAGTGCTAGGAGGTCTCCCAGCCCTACCAGATCATGGTTTTCAGCTGTCTGCTCCTGCCACATTCCACCTTCCTGCAAGGATATTCATGGAGATGACGCTCCAAAGCTGCATCCTCACCACATCTCTCTTCTGAGGAGACAAGCTGCCAGAAGGTGACACACACACCCCTCCCAAAAATCACACAGCCTTGTTTATTTACTTTTTTTTTTTTCTCTCTCCCTAAACCCCAGTGTGTTGCCTACAAGCTGCCATGGAGGAGGAGGGGGACATACTATGGCCTGATGTCACACCATGTTTTCTGTGGTTCTTTTGGAGGATGCCAAGGTAACTGATGTCATAGTTTCTTGCTGCTTCAGTGCTGGGAGAATTGGATGTCTCCTTTGGACAGAATCACCCTATCCCCTTTAGCAAGTGGGTTTAGATCTGCATGGGCATTTCCTACAGTAAACTCTCCCAGTAGCTCATGGGGACATTCACCAACCCTCGCTCTGCAAAGCACTGTCCAAACACTGAGAACAGCCGCCATCCAGACACTGCTCACCTAAATCATTGTTTTCTGACCCAATAGAGAGCTGGGGGAACAGGGGAAGAAATAAAACAACATGGTTGTTTCTCACTGATGAAAAGTATTTCTTTTCTATAATGGAGCTGTATGCCTCAAACTTCAAAGTTTTTACCCTTGAGTGCCAGCACAGGTGGTGTCAGGGTCCCACACTCCTGCTGCATGCTGGGAGCCAAATTTTTCCCCGACTGCATTTCCCCAGGGAAACCACAGCCCCCGTGGCTGTCAGAAGGAGCGTGGAACAGCCAGACCCACACTGGAGTCAGCACAGGTTGGAAGCACCAAGTTTCCAAGCAGCAGCTCCCAGGAGGCACCACTAGGACTTCTCTCAGACCGAAATATTTCCATTTCAGTCAAAACATGTTGGGTGCTATTTTTGCCAAAACATGAACTATTTGAAAGTGAGAGGAAGGAAAGTATTTTCTAACTAAATATCAAAAGTAATTTATTCCTTTCACTTTGTTTTTCTATGCACAAAGGCAGTTATCTCCACATTTCTACATTTTTCTTCCTTACAGGAGCTGCGCTCTAATAAAAAGATTGCTTTGGTACCTTATAACACAACAGTCATCTTGAAACATTTATACTGTTTCCTGAGAGCACGATATGGAGCGTATGCAGCTACCATTTTTTATTGTCCTTTGGTCTTTAAAAATGTATCAGATTTTTTTAGATTTCTTTTTTCAGTGCCTAAAAGTCACTATTCCCAAAATAGCTGGTTGTAATCCTGGGCCACAGTTTAATGGAATGAAAGGTTTTGTTCACTGCTGGCACAAAACGATTGTTGTGTCCAGAACAGCTGATGTCCAAAAAAAAAAAAAAAAAAAGCAGAGAGGTTGGGAGGAGGGAATAAAGACTGACTTAACACTGACAATATAGGCAGTTGTCCATGCAGCACAGGAGAGACTGCTGTTCCTGGGCCAGAATGCAAGTTACGGTTTCATATTTATGTGTTAATGAATGATTTTTTTTTTTTTTCTCTCATTGAAAATTATAAAATTGGAAGAAAAGGAAAAGTTGGTTGGGGAAAGAATTTACAAGGACAGAAGCTGTCTCTGGTCTACTTAAAGTAGAGGCTAATGATGAATATTCAGACACCATAGTTCGTGTACTACAATAGCAGAGGGGCACTGGGAGGAAGGGAGGGTTGTGCTGGGCAAGGTGGAAATCTGTCCCATTTTCACATCTCGTGACATCTTCCCCCTTCCCCAACCAAATGACGCCTTCACCAGGACAGACTCAGGAGCTGGACGGGGTCACTTATGCCACACATTCACATCTAGTAAAGGATTCAGCAGAGGAAGTTCAAGGAGGCTTTGTAATTTCACAGTTGGAAACCTCAGTGGCCTCTGCAAACCAATAAAAACTGTGAAAAAATTAGAAATCTTCAGAGAGTGGCATCCAGTCCATTTTCTTGCTTATCGCTATGTTGTAAGAGACTAATATTTTTCAACATATTTTCATGTGCAGACTTGAAGTTTCCTAATGTACTAGCCAGTGCATAGTAAATGTAGCTGGCAGACAAAAGAAAAAAAATTTAAAACGCTCTTCAAAAATCCAGTTTATAACTGGGAAGCTTCCATGTTGCAACACCCAGTCCCTAGTGGTCCTTAGCAAATGGTTTCAGAAGGTGCTTCTGATTCTTGCCTAACAAAGCAAATTTACCAAGGCTTTCCAGAGCTGTTGTAGCTCGTGGTAACAAGACTTCAAAAGTGCTGTTAAATACCAGCCAACAAGGACCACGCCAATACCTCCATGAGGGGCATGAAATGGAAGGGGATTTCCCTGTGGGTCTGCTGCCGTGTTCTCACAGCATCCTTTGGAGACACTAATCCAGGTGCTTGTCTAGATCTTGTTCATGGTGACAATTTCTAATCTAAAGGCTGGTTTACAGTGTATCAAGTGGCCAAAACTAGCCTTTCCCCTCCACTCTTTCCAAAGTATCATGAGATTTTTAACTCTTACGGGTGCTCGTTATAGAAGGACAAAAGCCTGCTGTCCTACCAGCACTGCTCTCTCCATCCACTCAGCACCCACGGCTGCAGCAATGGAGAATCACACCCTCACTCCAGATGTTCAAACATGACTCAAAGGCATTTGATTTTGTATTTCCCAGGCCACCAATTTTTGTCCTTCCTGCTGAGACTTGAGAGTGGGAAAGAAATAGAAGTCAACCACAAAAGATATAGAGAGGAAAAAAACAAACAAAAAAACAGTGACTGGAATAAATATAACACCTCCCAAGAAAAAAATAAACCAGCAAACAATTGTCAATTGTCGCTATGCATTCTTTTCAGCTTATTTCCAACATATTGTAATAAAATTGAACCACTCTCAGGAGGCTGTCTGGAGAGCTTGAGGTGGATAATCTACAGTGTGGGAGGACCTGGTGATAAAGGGACTCCTGAGTACTTCCTTCACTCTTACCTCAAATCAAATACGAGCTCTCTGTGCATGGGGACCATAGACCAGCCCCACAAAATAATAATAATAATAATAATAATGCCCTAGGCTGGATGTCTAGGAAAACAAGGTAAAATATCCACAGAGAAACATGGAAGGTTGTGAGCAGCAGCATGCTCCACCTGCATGTCAAATATCCTGACCTGAACATGTGAGAGGGTTCAGCTGGTCTGGGTGCACTTTAGGAACCAGTGCTCCCATTGCCCAGATGACCGGCGCAAACCAACGAGACCGCTGCAATGAACCCAAAGAGAAAATGTTACAGACCTACAGCTACCATCATAAGGCAAGTGGAAAGCTAGGATCCCACAAACAAATTCTGCTGATTTTGTGAAGAGGAACACAAGAGGAAATGGAGAGTGGATATTGGCCAATAGAGATGAAACCAACACATGATAATACTGGGCTGAACTGCTGCAGATTAGGTCCTGCTGGACAGAGCCAGCGATGGAGGAAACTGCAGCTACCCTGCATTTCTGGAGCTGACTCTCACTTTAAGAGAGTTGTGGATACCCTCCTGTGAAATCCATAGAGCCTTTTTTTGGATTTCATCTGATTTACATCAGATTCTACAGAATGGCGTTCAAGTCTACAGTTTCCACTGGGGCTCTGACCAGGAAAATTTCCTCAGGGCCATTTGCTGGAGGAAAACCTCATCTCTCCAACAGATGTTAGAACTCTAAGTCTCACACTGAAAACATTTCGGACAGCATTTGGCTCTTGGGAGATTTCAGTGACAGAACATGGGAAATGAAAGTGGATGTAAAGATGCAATGAGAAGATGCGATGAGAGCGGGGTCATTTTGCAGTGGACTGAGACCCACTTGCATTAGGCAGAACAGGACTTGTCAGTCCTACACGATAGCAGCACAACAGGGTAGATGACACTTTTTGAGCCTAGCAACTCATCAATTTATTCTACTGGTGGCCAGAAATGCACCAGCTTCTCTGCTGTGCCAGTTCTGAATCACGGTACTGATTTTATATCCTTTGGGTCTGGCCCAGTTTCTGTTCTCAGTTACACTGAGAAATACTTGGAATAATTCCCCTGGAGCCAGGAAGATTACTGTGGATCAGTGCCAAAGGAAGCAAGCTACAGCTCATGATCTTTGACAGAGAAAACACATACATAGCGTTGAGATACGCTGCCACTCTTTCCTTCACTGAGTGCATCGCTCTAGATCTGGCTCGCTTTGGAAAGGCCCAGGATAGACATCCAGGGAGGCAAGAGCCACCCTTTCACATAACCATCCTTCCACTATAAAACTTCCCCAATAAGGATCTTCAAGGACTAACTGCAGTAATTTGAACAAACAGTGACTAGGGCCTGAGATTTCCAGAAGCTCTTCAGCACCCATAACAGCCCCTGAAAACAATGGGATTTGAAATAACCAACAACATTAATTAAAGGGTTTAACAGAATTGCTCTTTCCCATTGCTCTAGCCCCAGATGCACAAACATTTCTCCCCTGCTGTCTTTTGGCAGTTACAGATTAAAAATATGTATATATACAACGTGTATGCAACCCCTCAAATCACTCAACAGCTAATAGCTATGCTTTATTAATACAGCTCCATTGACTCTCATGCATGGGGAATTTTCATGGGCAAAGTCCTACACTGGTATCTGCAATGCAGATCTCATAATCTTTCTGCAAACTTCACCCTCTGTGAATTTCTGCTGCCCATTTTGCTCTTATACTCCCAGCATCACAACTACATAATTTTTACCTGATTTATGCTTTTCACTTGCAGCATGACCACAGGACACAGATGAGTATAATTCACATCCCTCTCCATTCTCCTCGAACATGTCTTCCTTATTTTTCCCCCCTTTTCTTTTTTTTTTTTTTTTAAAGAAAAAAAAATTGACAAACAGGAAAGCAACAAACTTGATCTCATGCTTGGAAACTTAAAAAGCATGTTGTCCCAGAGCACTCATCCTGTCAATGAAACTGCTGAAGGGGTCCCACGTGCCTTGGGAAAGAAGAGAGGGGCGGCGTGGGGAAGTGAAAGTGTACCAGAAGGCTGCCTTCGCTGGAATTTGGGTCTCTCTGGAGCTCACGGCTCTTCATTCTGAATGAAATGATCTGGTGCTGAAAGGCTTAATAATGCTCCTCAGTGAAGTCTTCTACCTGGACAGACTTATTAAATTCTCTTCTGGGAAGCCAGAGAGGAAAAACCAACACGGAGGCCTTGCAAAGGAGAGAACGGAGATGGCTGTGCTTGCACACACATCTGCCAATGCGCAGCTCTTCATTGGCCACAGCACATGGAGGGGAAAGCCCTCAGCAAGGCAGCTGAGACTTCATGCCTGGTGCCAAAAGTCACCTTTCTTCCCCTGTGTTGTCTGCCTTCCCCGCAGCCCCTGCTGCTTGCCAAGGCTGGGTGCTCAACAGCCAAATCACCCTCACCTAGTGCTGCTGCGCTCATTGTACAACCTGGGATGCACAAAGGCAAATGGTGCTGGGCCCAGCAAGCTGGTGTCCTACCGTGCCCTCCTCCTCTGATAGCCCATGCTGGCAGTACACAATTCTTTTGCTCAGGATGGGGTCCCTCTCGTGGAATTTCAGCTATCTAAACACCAGGTGTCCGACCTAAGGAAATTATTCAGACTCTGCAGGCAGAGGGAAGGCTCCTCAGCCCACCCTGCACCCATCTGATAAGCTGATTTCTCAGAGCAAAGCAGTCCTGCTCTCTGAAAGCACCCTTTGCACAGAGGGAGCCCAGAAATCCAGCCCAGCCTGGGGACATTGCTCCTAGGTGGCAACTTCAGTCAGTGCACACCTGATCCCAGCAGGTCCCTTCCCCAAGCACCACGCTAGGACCTGAAGGATTAGTGCTAGAAGCATGTATCCACTGGACACATGCCTCCTAAGCTGTTCTGAGGTGTGCAAGTGCTGAGGGCTGTAAAGAAGACATGCCTTGACCACAGCCTTTGGTTAAATGGGTTTTCCCCCAGGATGCCATGAGCCAGCCTGCACACTCTGTGGGGCAGCACTGCCCCTCAGCCTTCTCTGCTGAGTTTGGCTTCTTCTGGGTCTGCTGTCAGCTTGGAAATGTCCCTTTGAGATGGTCCTATGCCGGGACTTAAAGCACAGTTAAGACTCAAGTAAAGAAAACAAAGGTGCTTCCCCAGCATGAAAAATTCATTCCCTCCATGGCTGTACCCCCTGATGAGATCAGTGACCTGATGAATGTCAGGTCACCAGTTTCTGGCACTAAAGGCTGTGCGCTGTTTTGTAAAAGCAAGTTTTTTTTTTTCAGCTACCTTTTTTCTATAATGAAGGAACTGCTCTAAATTGTGCCCCACCACATTCTCCAAGGACATATACAGCCACCACTACCCCAAAACCAATGCAGCAGGGCTTTCCAGCCAGGGAGCAGGTTCCTTGTGGAGAAAACAACTTCACTACATATGTGCACTCAAACACATATATATATTAAAACATGATTGAATACATTTTAATATATATTTATATATTAAACATAAAGCCCCATGGTAGGTCATACTTCTCTAATATAAACAATGATAAAGGTTTCTTCCTTATATATATATATAATCTTATGTTTTTATATATTAATAGAGTTTGTATTAATTCTGATATATAAAATCCATGAAGGTGAGTGCATACTTGTCTCTTTACAACCTTGAATGTCTCTTAATTTTAGCACAACCTTACCCAGCCCTCCCTTATTTAAAAAAATAAATAAATAAATAAAAGAAGACATCTTTGTAAATGTACAGTTATTTCCCTGCTATCTGTACAGAGGATAAGTTACTAAGGAAGTGAGCATCAAAAATTATCCTGCAAAGTCAATGCTGGGGATTATAACCCTTTCAACCGCATCAGGTCTGAGCATGTGCATTTATATGTTCCAAGTGTTTCTGTTCACTGTATCATTGACTCTGAACGCAGGCCCCGTACAAAAATGCCAAGCAATTTTTAGCACAAGCTCTGCATGGCTAGGTGCCATGCTCTTCAGATGGCATGAAGCCCTTCTAATAGTCCTCGCTGTTCTGCCTCCTCCCTCCAAAAACCCCACGATGAATGTAAACCTTCAAATCTTTCCATCAACCATAATGAAAGGGTATTTTAGCAGCAAAAATGTTACTCGAGTTACTCGAGTTCCAGCAGAGGTCGGGGGGCTGGCACCGGGGGGTGGGTGAAGCTATTTCAAGTGGCAGTGCACAGGAAAATAAAGAAATAAATATTGACTTGCAATGCCAGCATCTGTGCAGTCGTTGGAAAGGGCAGGCAAGCAGGGAACACCAGGCATATTCAGAAGACCACAGAGATGATTTAGATTGAGAAGAGCGTTATTTATATATATATATGTGTGTGTGTGTGTGTGTGTATATATATATATATATATTTGCTTGTTTATTAGATTTTTGGTTCTGAGCCTTAAAACATTTGTACATAGGCATATATTTGCCCATTTGGTTGGACCAGATCATCTTGAAGGCCTTTTCCAACCTTAACGATTCTATGATTTGAGTGAGGATGGGGGTGTAAGCATTTGCATTATTACAAGCATTATTTGTTGCCCACCAGGAGGATTTGTGTGGCTATGAGACCCACTTTAGGGTCACCAAATACAGCAAGGGGAAGAAATTCCTGCATCTGCACTCCAGGCAGCAGTGACCACCTACAGCCTGGAGAGATCTGCTCCAGCTTCCTGGGCTGGCCATGGAGGGACACTTCCCAGCACAAGGTGACAGCCCGGGTCCGTACAGCCTCACACTGACAGCCAGCTCTGCTGGTCCTGGAGAAAAAGGGATCTGAGTCACTCCTGCCCTCCTGGATGGAAAATGCTATATTGAACCTCTACATCTGTCTTAGGTATAATCATGGTTATGGCAACGTTCCTGCAAAACATTTGCACCAGGAAGTAACTTGACACATGGACAGAGTTCCAAGTCCAGTGAAAGAAGTGAAGTTAATTACCAGCAGGACTGACATTTAGAAAAGGACTTGAAACAGGACTTTTAAACAGGCTTTAGGTATACATTTCAGCTTAAGTACTTACATCCAAAACTGAGATCCAAAAAGACCTCTTCAGTCACCTGGCCCTGGAGATCCAACATTTTCTAACACCTTCCTTTTTCAAACTGAAACCACCTTGTCTACACTCCTCCTCAGAACATCCAGAACCAACCAGGTCTCCTCTCCTGCCAAAGACCCTCTGAAAACCAGCAACAAGCACAGTGCACCGAGGTCTCCAGAGGCATCTGGAAAACCCTTAGCAAATCTGCTCTTGGAGGTTTGACTTCAAAGCACTGCCACCTAGGGAAAAACCATCCACCAGCTCCCCTGCAATAGCTTGATGAGCAGAATTTCTCAGAGCTAGTCTGAGTCTCCTGTTGCTTTAGACAAGTTTAAACTCACATGCTGCAGCAGACAGAGAGACTAGAGGTTGCTCCAGATGGAGACAAGTGACAAAGAAATACAAGGTCCCTGTGGCCAGAAGGACAACCCACATAAGATCCTGCCTCTGTAACCCCATGGCTAAGACATTAATCTCGGAGTGGGAAGTCCAGCATTTTGGCCTCACATCCTGCTAGTATTTCACCAGCTTGACTCAAAATGCACAAGTAGATGTCAGAGAAGGGCCTGCTGCTAAGTCTTTGCTTAGCCCAAGCCACAAGTGACATAAGAAGCGAAGCCTAGGCAGATGTCCCGGACCTGAGAGGTCCCCGCGATGAAGGCAAGCGTTACCTCTGCATCCTGGACATCCTGTGGAGCTCCATGTCATCGCTGCCGCGGAAACCTTTGGCAAAGGGGTTGTTCTCAATCTTTAACTGGGTGATCTGAAAGGGAGGAAATGCAATGGGTTCATCACAAGTCCAAGGCATGGCCCAGGAGAGGGGGGATATTGTTTATTAAACCCAAGCCAGTAGGGATGGGGGAGAAAACTGCTTTTAGGAAAACAAGTCATCCTTCAGCTCAGGCACTGACCACTCCAGATTGGCTTTCCTCTAGATCTGTCTGCTGGAAAAATATCACCTGTCAACAACCTCTCACTTCTTTCAGGCTTGGCCCATACCTAACATATGGGGCTGCACAGACAAATATTTCTTGCTGGAGGAAAAGATGGAAAATTACTTACTTTCTTTTTGCTGCTAGAATAGAAAGGGCTGTGCTGACCAGAAGACAAGCAATGAGGGCAGCGTTACCCAAACCCCACGGACACCAACAAGTAATGTCTCATCAATACACCACCACAAACCCAGCCTCATATCTTAGACCTTGGAGCTTCTCTGAGGCTGCCAGGCTCACCCTTGCTGTATTTCAGAGCAATTACCTGGATTACAGGTGCTCTGCAGCTGATTTTCTTCCCCACCCAGCCCCACACCTGGAGGCACTGCAGGGACTAATTACCTGAGGCACTTGGGGGGCAACTCCACTTCTGGCCATCTGCCTTGGGGAAATATTTCTTTCCCAGTTTAGAAGGATTTAAAGGGGAGTACTATGCTGCCTTCAGTGTCTAAAGATTGCTAGCTTGACTCCTCCTCAAGCACCCAACTTTGGTCCTCTCACAATATCTAAATTAAACATTTAAAGCAGCTGCTAAGGAGAAGGTACCCTTACCCATGAGGCTGGATGAGGTGTGACCTAGCTGCACTGCCCCAGGTGCCAGCCTCATGCCAGCTGCTGCCCCAGGGCTGCCATGGCAAAGCAAGGGCAGCTCAAGCTCTGGCTTATCCAGCAGAAACACAGCCGTAAATTCGCTGCTATAGGAAACAAATCTGTCCACAACACACAGCTGGGGGCAGAAATCAGGGACCCCGGCCTTAGGATGAGAGTAGAGGAGGGGTCTCTGTGCAAAATCCCATACAGCTTACTTTTAATATTTAGGCAGCAGTTCTCCTTCTTCCCTTTCTCCATCACAGCCCAGCAGTCTGAGCCCTCAGCCAGGAGCAGGGAGAGCCACCTGCAAGGGCTCAGGAGGGGAGACAGCCCCATGTTTGCCCCCCTCGGGACTTCATGCTCTCACAGCCTCTGCTGGGAACACGGTCTTGCCGTCCCACCGACAGCAGTGCCAACGGGAAGGAAAGAGCCTGTGGTGGATGGCTGGAGAACAGAGAGAGGCTCGTGTTCACCAGCCAGACCCATCCCTTCGCCAAAATTCAAAGAGAAAAATCTGGCTCGTCTCGTGTCAACAGGAGGCCTCTCCAGGTGCCTGCACAACCAGATTATTTTGCTGTTTTCTCATTTTTAGCATATTTTTTTCTGAAGGCCGTTTGTTTACTTGCCCTTTTTGCCTAATTCAGCCCCAAATCTCACACACAGCCCCCGTCACCCACATGTGCTTGTCCCCATGGGTGTTCCCATTAAATCAGAACCTAATTGAGTACACAGGCATTGCTTTTTTTGTCACATATTTCAGATTTCAAAGAGAAGTGTGAACAAACAATATTTTTGGACCAATATGCCACTTGAGATACTCTCTAGCAGTAAAACCTGGACAAATTTTATAATTAAAAGCCCTGAATAATTAGACAACCAGCTTTGTATTTTGCAAAGAAACTGCCTATCAGTTTCCACTGTCAAGGTGGTGGCTCTTTTATAATGAGTAATAGATATTATTGAAACGTCGAATGCTTGTGCTATTTAATCTGCATTCTGAAGCACACAAAATGTACAAGTTGTCCTCACTTGCCGAACCCAATGGCAATATTTGCTTGCATAAGTGAAGTCCTTCACGGAGTGAGGATTTACAGTATTGGCACGGGCACACCTCTGTACAAAGAGCCAGATTCATCCCAATATGACTGTAGGCATTTTAACCAAGGTGCCTGCACTGGGGACCTTGTCTCCCGGCATTCCTGCTGGAATAGAGGGATGGAGGGAGATGGGCGCTGCCAGAGAGCACACGGGCCTTCGTGGGTCCCAAACTCTCTGCTAACTGAAGGAGGAGCCATCAACATGCTGTCCCTCTATGTAAGCACCTTGCTTAAATGCCCTGTTTGAAAAATCAAGCCTTTAGTCACCCACAAACTTCAGACAAAATATAAGTGACCTTGATCTTGTGAACATGTTGCTTTAGAAGTCCCCTAACCGTAACTGGGAACACTCTTACGATGGGATTAACATCTGTTGGTAGCAGAATGCCCCAAGTAAAGCACAGCAAACTTCAAACACCTAAAATTCAAGAGCTGCTACCTTGAAGGTATCTAGAAACCATAGTTCTACAGAAGGCTTTAAATTAGGTCTGAGCTCTTTGGTGTGCTTCAGGTGGATTTCAGCAGGAGCTTTCAGAGCAGCTTCTCTAGGTGATACCTTGGGGTACCAACCCTAGCACCGAGTCCACGACAGTTCCATCAAAAATGCATGCAACAAACAGAAAATAACCAACCTGGTGAATCTCTGCTTTAGAAAACAGCCTGCGGAAGGTATTTTGTTTGGCTTCTTTTTGTCTGAATTACAAACTATTTGAGAGGTGGAAAAGCAAACGAATGGGTGGAAATTACCTTCTTCTGGATCAGCTTTGCCACAGCAAAACTCTGTTTAATTGACTGTAACTCACTGGGGGTGGGGACAAAAAGCTGTCAGAAAGTCAAATGAAAATTACATCATTAAAAATAAAAAAAAATACCACGTCCTGCAAGGTCATTAAGACAGAACACCCGAGGGTAAATTATATAGCACAGCTTCAATAAAACTGTAGGGCTTTGTTTATTAATTTGTTACTGCAAGAAAGTGATGTCAAAGTTAGTTTCTGACCACTGATTGCTAGTGCTGCTGCAGATCCTCCTGAGATGAGAGCTTTCCCCAGAGAAGCCTTCCTGATTTACACTTCTCAGTGCTTGTCTGACCCATGGGTTCATCTTCACTTTAACGGGAAGCGACAGTTCCCAATGAAATCTCAGTGCCGCTCCTCCACGCGCCTTTCTCTGGGCTAACTGACCACAAAGCACGTCTGCTGAGACATTTCCAATGGCATCTTTTGCTCCAGCATGATAAAATTTAGCCTTGCATCTAGTTAGATGGAAGAAACATGCTTTCTTTTTATTTTTTCTTTGCACAGCCACATATTTATACAAGTACGTGTCTCTACAGAATCATAAATACTGCTACAGCCATGGTCAAAACTATCAATTAATATTGATCATTATTATTATTATTATTATTATTTTTTCTCAATTGCTTACAACTCTGCAAAAGTTTGTTAGGGCTGAAATGTTCCACACCATGTGTCTGCTCTGGGTTCCTTTTTATCGACTTATTTTCCTATCAGCCAAACCTGATCCTTGCTTTCTGAGCAACACAGACAAGGGAAAACACACTGCTTTGCCCCCTGGGGCCCTCCTGAAGGCTATCCCGAAGCTATCCTAAAAGCTGGGCATTTTGGAAAATGCCTGCAGGTGACCATGACCCTGCAGCCACTGTGCTGGGAGCAACTGGGAGGCCAGGCCTCCAGCTTGAAAGCACAGAGGCTTTTTCTTCTGCACTCTCGCATACCCCAGATGGAAACCAAGTCAGCATGGAAGAGGAGGAAGCCAAGCCAGGGCAGCAGGAAGGAAAGAACTGGATGAAGACAAGGTGGCTGCTGAGCCTATGGACATCTGGCTGGGCTACATGGAGTAGCTGGATGGGGAACGGGGGCTCGGAGCCCAAGGGAAAGGCCAGGGGAAGGGGGAGGCTGCTGGCAGGGGGGAGGCTGTTGAACCCAGAAGCCAGTGAAGGAAATGGGAGGGACTGGGAGCCAGTGGCTGGTCGGAGTTACTGGTGTGAGACAGAGGGGCCCATTGAGGAGGCTGTTGGCTGAACTGGGAGGGCGAGCAGAGACAGACCCTGCACAGTGCCGGGGGGGGGGGAGAAGGAGTAGGGGAAGGGCCAGAGTGGAGAGAGGCAAGGTGCCCATGCTCAACCTGGGGAGGGAA